>VXBH01001637.1:46792-72312 GCA_013400035.1 Rynchops niger
GTTGGAGCGTAGAGGGGCGCTGGGGTGGGAGAAGGGCAGGATTTGGCCATTGCCCAGCTGGGAAGGGCAGGAGCAAAGATTCCCAGAGCACGGCCCTCGCGAGGCTGCGGCAGAGGGAAGGGAAACGTGAGGCCTTCCCGCTACAATAGATCAGTCTTTGTTTGAATAGATGAAGGAAAAAAAAAAAAAAAAATTAGAATAAATAACAGCCTGGAAAAAACTGGCTTTGCCGTTCCTGGAGAACTTTTAACATTTTCTGAGCGGGAAGGAAAAAATTATATCACTCACGAAAAGCTGCGCTGGGCAAAAGCGTCCTTTCTTTTCAACGCCGCCTGGAGCAGCTGTAGCATCGCCTGGCTGGTGCGAAGGACCTGAGATTAATCCCGGGAGGAAAGGGAGGGTTTCATTCAGGTTTCTCCCAGCTGCAGAGGCAGGAGGAGGCAGTCGCTCCGCGGCAGACTTCACTTCACCCATGTACCACCATCCTGACTTCAGGTGATGTTCTGGTTCTTTGGGTTTGGGGGGTTTTCTTTGGGCTTGGGGTTTTTTTTGGTTTTTTTTTTTTGAAGAGAGGTTTTCAAAAGACAGATGCGATGGTAATTATTGTGACGGGGAAACTTTGCTGCCAAAAACTGGACTTTTTTTTTTCCCTCTATTCCTACTTTTTTTTTTGCTCCCCTCTCTTCCCTGCTAAGAGCACATATTGGAGCAAACTTCCCTGAGGTCAGCATCTCCGGGATGCCCGCTGGTTGGCACCCTGGCTTTGCGCGTGCTGGCAGGTGGTAGGGAATCCCTTTGATTTCTGCATCTCCTTTTTCCCCAAACGAGGAGGTGGGGATGTTCGGGTAGATGCTCCTGGAGTTTTGGCTGCTCCAGCTGACCGCGGTGCCTGGGAAAGCTCCTGCTGGGAGCTCTTCCCGTGAATCAGACGCTTGCTGGGAGGTTTAATGGGACGGGCTCTGTCCGGCTCCGTCCCCCAGCTCAGCGACTGGCCGTGCCCCTGCTCTCCTGCTGGGAAAACTTCCCACGCCAGGAGCTCCTCCGCAGGTGGGACCGCTCGGCCAGGGACCAGCGAGTCGGTTGAGGATGGAGTCCTGGTCCTGCTTACCACATCCTATACTGGGATGCACGGGGGGGTGCCTCAGGCAGTGACCACCTACTGCTGCCCTCAATCCCATCTCCGTTTAATTTCCATTTATACGGATAGAAAACAGACTTATGGGAGCGATGCCGCTGGAGACTGGACTTCAGGAGGGATTTAAAGTGGACGAATCCGCCAGAAGGCACAGAACTATAAAAGCCCTTCAAGCTCCTCGAGCCGTAGCTACCACTGCGTGAGATTCCTTTGTGCCCAGAGAGGGGGTGGAGGCCCCATCCCTGGAGACATCCAAGGCCAGGCTGGATGAGGCTCTGAGCAACCTGCTCTAGTTGAAGATGTCCCTGCTGACTGCAGGGGGGCTGGACTAGGTGGCCTTGAGAGGTCCCTTCCAACCCAACGCGTTCTATGATTCTAACCACACCGGCATGAAACCGTGGCAGAGCAGAGGACACAAGGGCTGGGCTATGGCTACTGTATATCAGGTTTTGGGGGGTAGATTAAGATCTGGCTCAAACCTCCGGAGCAGCGTGCCGTCGAGCTGCCCACGTTAGGGCGTAGCTGGACGGCGGGCCTGCTGCGCTTACCCCAGCTCGTTTCAATTATATTTATCTTCCCTCGTCGTAATGGTGTGATATATTATTGTAATGTGCATGGAAATTAAAGCAGAAATAGGCCAGGCCATGGCGAGGCTCGCTCCACCGTAAATACAGAGCAGCTCTCCTGACTCACCTGCTGTCTGGCCCTTCGTGCTGACTCCAGCCCTTCCAAACAGCCTCTGGAAATGGGTGCCAGCCCTCCCGGCTTCTGCCCCAGCCGCCTGCACCCCCTCTTAGATGGGGAGTGGGTCTCCTGCGACACCCTGGATGGATGCTCTCCCCAGGGGAACCCAAGGATGAACATCTTCCCTCCCGGCAGGAGGGTGAATTTTCAGCAGCAGCTTCTCGAGGCTGAGCTGCGTTTTCTGCCTCCCAAGCCCAGACTTCCCAAGAGAGAAACCAACCCTCCGCTGGGTTCGGAGATAATGGGAAGGAAGGTGATGGTTTTCCCCCATACTATGTCCCTATTCGAGGCTTCTGCCTTCCCTTCTAGGGACACACTTTATATATATATATATTTTTATATATATACATGACGTGCTAACACCACAGTGGTCATGGCCAGTCCCAGCTGAATCCCAGAGCCTTATGCTACTGGGATGGGGTGTGCGAGAAGAGCACAAAACAACTAAGTCGGCGAAGACAAAAGAAGTGTCGTCACCATCCACATTCCCCAGGCAAGGCAGGGAGATACCCACGCACCTACTGACGTGCCCGCGGTTGGACGGGGCTGGCTGCTGAGCCTGGAGACCACAAGCCCAGGCCCCAGTTGCAGCAGATAGTCCTAAGGAGAGACTTGGACCCTGGTCCTGCCAATTTGAGCGTCAGGAAAAAAAAAAAAAAACCAAACCACAGGGAGGCATTGAGGAGCATCACCTCCACACTAGGGGTAAGGAAAGGAGGTGCGTGGAGGGAGATACGGTCCAGGGGGCTCAGCATAGGGCATTGCCATGGGTTTCCTCCAGCCAAGCCACACCACATGGCCAATGCGCTCCACGACTCAACTGGTGTTGCCAAGGACAGACATAACACAGCAGGCCAGAGGACCTGGCACTACTTCATCTTCCAACCATCGCAGCTTTGCAGGATTTAATGTCACTCCTGTTCTTTCCCCACTATTTAGAGCTTCAAAGCAGGCTGGCTTTCCTCCTTAATAATGCCAGTTTGGGGCCGACCGGCCTCGAGACGCAGAGGTGGTTGCCACAAATGTCTCCTGCCTTGTTCAGAGAGGGGTTTGGCTCCTGCGGGGGACCTGCATCCCTGGCACATCAGCAGGGTCGGAGCGGGGAAACCCAACCCCAACCTCTCAGCCCCTGGGTCCCGGGCAGGCTGCGGGCAGCTCGGGGAGAGGCAGGGGAGACGCTCGACACCCATACGCTTCGAGGCGCTTTAGATGGGAGGCTGAAGGGGCAATTTGGGGTTGGGGACGGGTGGCTGGCTGCATCCAGGGGGACAAAGAGTGTTGCTCGTTAAGCAGATTACAGCACCTGGCTTGAGCTGCACAGACTGACGGAGACCTTGAGTCGCCGGTGCCGCTCATCGAGATTCCCCCATCATGGGAAGGGCTCGTCCCAAGGCTGAAGAAGACAAGCGGCTCCTCATCAGGCTATGACCTGCTGGAGGACGGCGCTCCCTGGGCAACCCCTAACTAAATCAGCTGAGCTCCTAGCGGCAAACGTTCCGGTGCCCTCGCACGCTTGCCAAACCGGTGCTCAGCTATTGCCCTGTCACCGCTGCGCTTTGAAGGCTCAGTCACCAGCAGCACCCTGGCACTAAGCCCTCACCTATGGTGCAGCCCCTGCGCAGCCTGGCCGAGGCCGGGCTGTACGTGGTGTGGAAATCTCCGTCCCTGTTTACGGCGGGGGCGGTCGGTTGATTTTAGTAGTGTTGCTCTGTTTTTCTGGCAACAAAAGTGGGCGGGAGCCGGCTGGGAGCCTGGCAGCGCCTGGAGCAGGGGACGGGGCGGCAGGAGCTCCTCGCTGCTGCTGCTTCTTCACAATCCTTCTCCAGCAAGTTGCTCAACCGGTCGGGCACCGGCTTACCCTCCTTGATGGTGGGGCTGTTTCCACACGGTGGGAGTGTTCCCTGGATTCACAGATGTTTGTAAACTCCAACGCAGGAATTAACAAATTGGGGCTAATGAGCACAGCCCTCCCCGAGGTGTGCACGGACAGCCGGGGTGCAGGGAGCGAGGGTGGCCCGAGGCCACAAGCCCGGTGCTGCTTCCTCAGCCGCCACCAGCCAGCCAGAAAAATAAAGATTTCAGCCTGGCCCGCAGCCTTCAGAGGTGCTTTGGCACCTGCCCAGAGCCGGCTGGGCTCGCGGGCAGGGCGGCGGAGGGAAGACCGTCTTCCCGAGCCCCGTCCGCCATCGGATGATGGGTACCCGACGCTGGCAGGGCTCGGAGCGCAGCAGGGGGGAGCCCCGGCCGCAGCTCCAGGGTGGGGGTCAGAGGGGGGGTACGCGGTGCAGAGGAGATCCGTCTCCTCCTGCCTCCCAGCATGCTGATGCCGCTCAGAGCCCTGAGCTGTCAACCCAGGTGTGGCGTTTCTCATTTTCAAGCCTTCCACTAACACCCCCGAAGACTAGGCATGCCACCAGGTATTTACACCTTCCTTCGACCATGGGAACGCTGGGGCTGGGGCCATCAGGGAGGCGGATGCTGAGCCTCAGAGCCCCGCGTGCCGCCCTGTCTCCTCCTGCCAGCCCTCCCCAGGGCAGGAGCTGGCAGCAGGGCATGCCCCGGGCTTCGGGAGCAGGAGCCTGGGTGGCCCTGCTGAGCCAGCCGGGCTGCCGGGGGAGCCCGTCCCCAGGGCTCAGCATGAATGGAGGGAGCTCAGGGAATACCAAAGGCTGAGCACCCTCTGTGCCAGGGCAGCACCCTCCCCTCTCGGGGAATACCCCTCCTACGTGCCACAGCACTGCACCCGCAGGTGGGGAGCAGTGAGGGTGTCCCCCAGCTTGAAGGTGTTGGCGTTTTCTGGGCTGACTGGTCCCTTTCTGGGTCCCCGAAGCCACCGCAGCCCCTGTGCAGGGTCCCCAGTTTCCTTGCAAAGGAGGATTTTTGGGAACAGGGAGGCTGCTCTGAGCCCCCTGGCCAGGGCAGGTGCCTCTGGAGGAGGATGAACAAGCCACGGGCTCCAATCTGCACCAGCCATCCCGCTCCCCATGCTCCAGAGCACCTGCAGCCCCCCTGGGAAAGGCAAGACATGCTTCCCTATCGACCCGAACATCCATCTCTTTGGGAAAATGTCCCCTGTGTCACCCGCCCTGCGCAGGCAGCGGCTGGGGGCTGTCCCCTCTCCAGCCCCCCTCCTGTGGCAATGTGGCCCGCAGCCCCGAGCGGGGCCAAGCCTTCTCGGAAGGGAAACTTTTACATCTTTTCCCTTTTAACGGCGCACATTTAACATGCTGCTCTTTTTTTCTTTTTTTATGACCAGTTCAACCGAAACACGTCCCCACCCCATCAGAAAGAGCTGAGAAAAAGACGAGCGACTGAATACTTGGTCCTGACGGAACAAGTGGCTGGAGGCTGAGGAACAGCCAGACTTTTTTTTCCTTAGGATCTAACCCAGCGCACGCCTGGGAAGCGAAGGAACCTGCTGCCCGGAGCTGCGATGCGAGGGGGACTGGGGCAAAAAACCACCTCGGTGCCTTCACCGGGCACCAGAGACGCGGACCCAGCTCGGAGAGGAGCTGACACCCCGCGGGTTCCCGCACCCCGGGGGGGTTCCCAGCCCCGCCGCCGGGAGGGGATGCTCCGCGAAGGGATGCCCGGGATGGCGACGCTGCCTGGCCCGGGGGACGGGGAGGGGATGGGTACCCGGGGCCGGGACGCTCACCTTTTCTTCTGCACGGAGGGGCTGTATTTCCCTTTGTTGCGTTTCCTGAAGAGCGAGTGCATGGCGTCCCCGGCCCGGCTCCCGCCGCGCTCCGCCGGCTCTTCCCCCGCCGCCGCCCGCAGCCTCTGCGCCGCCACCGCGCCCGGGCCCCGCCGGGGAGGCGGAGACGGGGCCGCACCGCCCCCCGCCTGCCTCCGCCCGGCCCGGCCCGCCCCGCAGCATCCTCCCCCGNTCTCCGGTGGGGTTGGGCACCCTCCTCCCCCCACCCAGGGTCAACTCTGACGGCCCCCCGCCCCCGGGGTCAGGGGGGAGATGGGGAAGCAGCTGGGGTGGGTCCCAGGCCGGGGGTGATGGCTCAGGGTACAGGCAGGGATGGGCAGCCAAGGGGGCTGCCTCGCTCCCCGGCACCCCCCAGGTGTTTTATCTTTTTTGGGGGGGGGGAGCAGTGTGGCGAGCATCGCAGCCCCGAGCAGGTGCATCCTTCCCCAGGGCCTGCAGCCGCTCGGGAAGCTGGAGGCAGCCCTGCCCTTGCATGGGCTGGGGCAGATCCCCCCAACAAAGTAGGGTCCCTTCCTCCTGGTGCGGGGGGGGGGGTGGTGTCTCAGTCATACAGGCAGCAAGAAGGCAATGGGATGCCTCCCCCAGGCCTGCTGCAGCCTAAGAGATTTTGCTCGCACACGCGCAAGCACACAGCAATCAGCAATTAGGACCAGCTCGGGCCTTTTTATCCCAGGATTTTGTGCCCATGTGGGATTAAAGGCCCGATTGTAGCTTCCTCACCAGCCCCAAATCCTCTGCTGATTTTCATTTTGGGGGCGAGTCAGTGCATGCTGTGACCTATTGATCCCGATTGCCCGCATACATCAGATCGCCTCTGCTCCGGGGTGGCTCATCCCCGGCGCCACTGGAGAGCCCAGAGCCCTCCAGCCGGCGAGACGCTCCTGCGCGGCTCCAGCTTTGCCCGCTCATGGTGCGGGGTGGCTGCGGGCCCTGGCGGTGACAACGCAAGGCAAGTGTGTGTGTACGTGTTCGTAGGAGAGTTTTCTCCACCTTGGTTTGGCGCGGGTTGTCCTCCTGCCTGCTTTTTGGGGGGGGCGAGAGGTGGTTTTCTCGGGGGGCTGAGCGTATCAGCACNGAGGCTCCGTGGCGCTGGGGTGGTCCAGCCGTGCTCCCCGGCTTTGCCAGATGCTTCTCGGGGGTGAATTAGTCATCAGAAACCAGCTCGGCTGTGAAGCTGGGACCCACAGCCGATGCCCCGCGGAGCCTTGACCCCATCCAGAGCCGGGCTACCTCTCTGCAAAACAGCAATGCTTTGGGTATTCACGACACCTCCCAGCCACGCATCTTCAAGCCTTGGGCGAGCAGAGATGTATTTGACCCGCTCGCAGGTGCCCAAGGCTGTGCCGAAGCCTGGTGTGGTGGTGCCGTGTCCTGGCAGGGGTGGCAGGGTCCTGCCGGGATCGAGCCTCCCGTGGGGTGAAACCGTGCAAAAACTGATACCCCGACCACTGCTGGGGGCGATGGGGTGAGGCTGGAGCAGCCCCCCGGCGGCAGCCCTCCCACACCCACCCCAAACTGGGGCCGCTGGCCTGACCCCATGCTCGCTGGGGCTGAGTTTCTGCAGTTTATCAATTATTAGCTGTGACGAGTCCGGTTTAACTATAACTGCAGTTACAGCTTTGCCTTCAGGGCGCCCAGCTTCAATTTTTGCTTCTAAATGGATTCAGCTGGTGAGAATCCCCTTGGGAAGAACCGTTCATCCGATCCTCTGGTACCGGTTAATCCCCGCGGGCCGGCAGTGCGGGGTGGCTGCCATGCCCCCCGCCATGGCCAGGATCCTGCCCAAGCCAAGGACCAGACCAGGCTTTCCCTATTTTTTTTGGGGGGGGGGCGGATAAAAGGATTTGCTCCATGCTGCGGTTCATTCAGGGGCTGCTCGTCATGGAAGCACCTGCATCCCCATCTTCCCTACCCCGGGGCAGCGTGCGCTGGCTCCGATCCCAAAACAAGGCGGGGGGCAAAGAGGGAAAAACCCAACCCACCTCTTTCCCTTTTGCCACGTGAGGTTCTGCGTGCCTTTATTCGCTCTAGAAACACTTTCTGCTTTTTGTGCTCTTGTTTCCCCCCCCAATACCTAGCAGCAACGCCTTCCCGGGTGCTCAGGGGACCGGTCGCTCCTCTAAATTGTGTCCATCCCAGAGCCCCCCCTGGTTGCTTAAACCCTTTGCGAAGGTGAGCAGAGGCCGGGTTATAGGGAATAAATGCCTTTGCCTACTGGAGGGTTTTGGCATTACATCTTCTCCTGCGCCAGCTCCGCAGCCCTAATCCTTCTAATCTCCCCGCATCTCTGGCGTGGCTCATTTTTGTGTGCGAATGCCCTTGAGAGCAGCAAAATTGCAGCTGCCGGGTGAAACGCCGGGCGGTGAGAAACTCCGTCGTAGTGGAAAACTATGCCTTATGTAAACTGCCCGGGTATTTTTGCCTTTACGTTGGCTTGGGATCAGAAGCGTTGCACTAAATGTACTTTTGGGGACCTGGGGGCCCATGGTTTGCAGGTGCCGGCAGCTCCTGGAGGGGCTCCGGTGCTGCCCAAAGTATCACACACCCCCTGTGCTGAGGTTTCCTCCCCAGCTGGGGTCTGGCAGAGCCACAGAGATGGGAAGAGGTTGTTTTATTCGCAGCGTTTATTTTGCAAATGAGCCTTTCGGCCGCTTTACTGATGCAGCCGGTGCTGGCTGCACTCTGTGCCCCACTGCTGGACCCGATGCACCCCACGCTGGTACCCAGCGCCGGTGCCACCGCCTCCTCTGAAATCTCTTGAGCATCGAGAGGTTGGTGTGTCCCTGTGCTGGGGGGAGGGTTTTATAGAATCGTAGAATGGTTGGGGTGGGAAGGGACCTTAAGCCCCCCCCAGTGCCCCCCCCTGCCCTGGGCAGGGACACCTCCCACCACACCAGGTGGCTCCAAGCCCCGTCCAACCTGCCCTTGAACCCCTCCAGGGATGGGGCAGCCACAGCTTCTCTGGGCAACCTGGGCCAGGGGCTCACCCCCCTCACAGCCAAGAATTTCTGCCTCACATCTCATCTCAATCTCCCCTCTTCCAGTTTAAAGCCATTCCCCCTCGTCCCACGGCTGCCCTCCCTGCTCCAGAGTCCCTCCCCAGCTTTCCTGGAGCCCCTGGAGGGACTGGAAGGGGCTCCAAGGTTTCCCTGGAGCCTTGTCTTCTCCAGGCTGGACAACCCCTGCTGTGCCTGGGGAGCTGCTGAGCGGGGCCGGACCTCTCTGTGGGGCAGCCAGGAGCTCGTGGGGGAGATGTCAAGCCCCAGGGGTGCTGCTCACAGGGACCCGGAGAAGCCATGCTGGAGCCCACCAGGACCCCCAGTCCAGCCGCGCTCCCGTGACTCCTCTCCAGCCCTGAAAACACCCATCGAGCTCCTTCTTGGTGGGGGTGGGGGGTGAGCACCTCGACAGAGGCAGCGATGTGGCAATATTGACTTAACCTGGGTGAGAAGCTCTCGAGCTGCTGCCGTGGGAAGGGAGTTGGGAGAGGAGCACGTTTTACGCAACGAGATCGCGTTCCGCCGGCGAGCTCTTGGCCGGCACCCCGCACCCTGCCGAGCTCCACCCTGCGCCCTCCCCACCGCCGCCGGCCCTGCTGCCCAGCGCTGCGGGATGGCCACCAGCTGCCGGGCTCTGGCTCCACGCTGACACCTCCACGACAGGCTTCACCGTCCCACCGCGTCCCGCTGTCCCACCCCACGCAAGCCCATCCCAATTCGGAAAGGCATCGGGACTTGGGGGGGGTGTGGATCAAGGCAGCATCACGGCAGCAGCATTCCCCTCCCCATACACCCCAAAAAAGACCCCGACGTCCTGCGGTGCCGAGGGGTTTTGGGGACCCGTTGCAGCAGAGGGGATGCTCAGCCCTGGGGGCTTTTCAGCGGCGTTTCCCAATTTTAGCATTTAGCTTTGGATTGGGAAATAGCTTTTGGAAGAAATTTCCAAATTTTTTTGCCCCCGAGAGACTCGGTGGAACACAAACCAACAGCGGGTTGGCCAAAAACCTCAATTATTTTCCGGGCCCCTCGGAGGGGCCGGCTGAACTGCTCGCCCCCGTGCCGGGGGTTTGCTGGCTGTCGGGGTGGGAAGGGAGTTCCCGTTCCGGGCCGGCACGGCGCAGGAAAGCGGGGCACCGAAACACCTCCGCCTGCCGCTTCCTGCTCGCCAGCTCCCACGTGCGCAGGAATGCAGCCCTGCTCGTTCCTAACTGGTCCTGCACCGGGCGAAACTTCCCTCAGCTCCGTTTAAGGCTGGTTTTTGCTCCATAATCAGCAGCCAGCCCGGGTGCTCCGGCCCCATCCCGCAGCCCCTGCCAGCCCCCATTAGCTTTAAACGGGTCTTGTGGGATGCGGTGGCTCAAAGGACCACGTTCAGGGCTTCATCAAGCTGCGACGAAATAGATAAAAGAAAACAAGTGCATTGCTCCCGAGTAGAGCCAAAGGCTGGGAAAGTTCCCATCCCGGCAGGGAAGTGGCTTTTTTTTTTCTGCTGCACTTGCTGGTATGAGCCCAAGTGCCATCGAGGCAGTTAAACATTGAACAAACACCAAGCAAAAGCCAGCGCTAGCAGCCAAGCAAAACAAAGGCCGAGCGAGGCCGGTGCTCTGACTCATTCGGCATGAAAATGCAGCACGGCATAAATTAAATCACAGCTCTTCCTCATCCTCCCGGCGTGGTACGGAGCAGAGGAGCCGCCTGGTCCCCAGCAGCGCAGCCGGGCACACCAGTGCGGTGGCTTTGGGGCACCGCTGCCACCCGTGCCAGGCTGGGGGCACCAAGCGGTGGCACGCAGAGAGGGCATCGCGGAGGGATGGCGGGCATCNTCTGTGTCCCCAGCCACGGCTTTCAGAAAGGCACTGAGCACCGTACGACGGGGCTGGTGGCTTCAGGATTTTCAGATCGCGATGTGCTTGTTGCACCCAGGGCGGTGGCACCTGCTCCCGGGCCTTATTCTCCTGTCTCACAAAGGGGTGGAGAGGGGAGGGGGTTCCCAGCTCCTCAGGGGGGGACACCCCACGTCCCTTCTGTCTCCTGTGTGGCACGATGCTGCAGTCCCGGACACCGGTGCAGGAGCACTGGTCTCATGGGGGCTCGGAGGTGAGCCATGAGCCCCCGGAGCCCCAAACCATCGCAGTGGTCCCAATGCCAAAGGGGGTCCCGCTGCCACAGGGGACTTTCACCTGCAGCCGTGGTTCTGGACGGGATGTCCCAAGGCAGGGGTCTGCCCCAGCGTAGGATCCCAGGAACCCATTGAGAGGTAGAACAAGGTCAAGGCTCCACAGAAGGCTTTGGCCAGTGATGTAAAAGTTGGGAATTTCCGGGGTGTAATGTTTGCATCTGTATAAATATGCAGATGGAGCGCACCCACAGGCAGCTGCCTCTGATGGGCGAGGGAGATAATGCTCCGCTTCCGCCAGCACAGAAACTTTCCGAGGAAAGGGCAAGGCAGCGCGTCCCTCCCTGGCATGTCTCCGTGATTCACCCCCCGAGCCCGGCTCAGGGGACACTGTGACCCCTCAGGGGTGGGGGCATCCATGGGGCATCCCTGCGGGCTCCGGGCAGCCGCAAGGAGGGAGGTGGAAATGATGGTCCAGAGCACCGGGCACCCCGGCAGAGCTGGACCGCTGGCACCGGGGCGGGATCAGGGTGGCCTCGCCATCCCCACACCCCTGGGCACTGTCCTGCCCCGGAGCGGGGTGACACCGCCTTTGACAATCCCAACTGGTAAGACTGGGAGAGGCCGGCCCAGCCCCGAGCCGGCCGTGGAACCCCGGCACCCCTGCGCCCGCCGCTCCCCGCGGTTTCGGCAAACCCTGCTGCCCGTCCTCTCCCAGCAGCAGAAACCGGTCGCGGGGCTCCCGCCCGGCACCGCCCCGGTTGCGACAGCCCTGGGAGCGGGCGGCTCTCCCCGCAACGGTGCGGGGTGCCGGCACCCCTCGGCAGGAGGCTTCGGCAGGCTGGGGAAGGTCCTGCACCCCAAACGCACCCTAGGGTGCCCCTCTGACAAGGGTCCTGGCCAGGGACGTGCTGCAGAGGGCTGGCTGGTGGTGGAAAGCAGAGCTGCACCCCTAAAGGGGCTTAGGGACGATGCCCCAGCGGTGGCAGCTGTCCTGGGCGGACGGCTGTGCCTGCTCAGGGGACCTGTCACCGGGCTGGGAGGTGGCAGGTGTCAAGGATCTTGGCACCGGCCTGGGCAGTCACTGGGAGAGGACGCTGAGCGGGATCAGCCTTAATTCACCCCCTTCTCCCAGGCAGCTTCGTTACCGCCCGGCGAGCAGTGCCTGCAGGCTGTCACCCCGGGCATGGGCGCATCCTCCTGGGTGGCTGTCAGGTGCCGCGGGGCCCAGCGCCCGCCTGTCCCACCTCCGCCCGCCGCCTTCATCCCTCCTCTTCGTCACACCGTGGGCAGCATGGGCCGCGGAGGCTGCGTTGACCCCCAAGGACTGAGGTGTCCCAGTTTGTCTCCCCATGGGTGCTCGTGCCCTGGCTGGAGATGCCACCGGCCACCACCGAGTCCCCAGGGACCTGCCATGCCCTGCGGGACACCTCGGCCAGACAGATGGATTGTCACCATCCCAACCTTTTTGGTGTTTCCTCCAGTTAGTCCCCATGTGCCGCAGCGTTACGTGGAGCAGGGGGAGCGGTGGGCACAGGCCCCGGCCCCTTAGGGCGACCGGTGGCTTTCCCTGGCCATGGGGGACAGAAGGATGCGTTTCATCATCCTTAGGACTCATCTATTCCCCATCCACCCAAAGCTGGTCCCATGGGCCTGTGCCTGATGGGGACAGGGAGACATAAAACACACATCGTGCAGCAGGTGGATGCTCATTTGTGTCTTTTCCATCACCCTGAATCAGGGATGGATTGAATCAGCCCGTCCTGCTGTCTGTCCGTCCCACCCACGGCTGGATACAGGGAAGCGCCGTGGGACCAGCCGTGGCCTCACCGCTTCGGGATAATTTACATGGATGAGCCCCCCGCCTGCTTCAAACAGTTTCCCTCTGCCCGCTGGTGATCACTCCCAGGGTTTTCCTAATAGTCCGAGAGACCCTTCAGAACGTGGAGGATGACCAGATGACCTTAAAGAGGGGGGAGAAAACGCATGCAAGAATTGTGCCCCAAATTATGTAGATAAATAGAAATGCTGCAGCCCCTCGGCAGAGGCTGGAGAGGAGGGGAGCAGCCCTGGGGCAGGTCAGCGATGACCGCAATTGGCTTTAAATAATTTGTTGGGGCAGGTTAACCATCGATTATAACCTTCATTAACGAAGGTTATAACCTTCATTAATATAATGTCATAAAGGTTATAACCTTTAACCATCATTAACAGCCACTACAAGAGCAAGGCGAGCAGGGACCTCCCTGGTTGGGGGAGCGGGGGGAAGGGGTTAAATGGCTGAAATAAACGCTCAGTTTATTGAACCGGGGGCTGTGGTGGGCAGGGAGGGCGGGACGCATGCCCTGCTGATGGCCGTACACCGGTGATGGGACACCTTGGTGGGTGCCACGGAGGTGCTCCCTGTGCCGTGTCCCGAGTGGCTCTGACCCCAACGGGGGGACTCGGACCTGCCGGCTGGGATTAGCCATACCCCAGCATCCTCCCTGCCCGGCCGGCGCTGCAGAACTGGAGATATCAGTGGGGTTTAGCTGGGGGAAGCTGGGAGAGGGGCGATCACATGCTTGCCCGCCTGGGATTAGATGTGGCTGGCTGCTGCGGGAGCCGTGCCGGGGAGCCGTGCCGGCCGCTGGCACCCTGAGCCCATGGCTCCGGGCAGCGGGAGCCGGCAGCCGTGGCCCTAAGGGCTCATCATGGACGGGTGGCCCCAGATGATGTCCTACCTCCAGCCCCGTGGCCGGCGCCTGGAGCGCTTTGATGGCCTTTCTCTCATTTACTGGTAAGCAGGGCAAGATGCTGCTGCCGCCCCGGGAACGGGGCACGGCTCGGCCTCTCGGACCCCGTCTTCGGGAGCGGCGTTAGGGAGGATGCATTCAGTCACCCCGCGGCTTTTTGCAGGCTTTAATTCAACTCTATTTTGGTGGCCCCTCTCTGGAGGGCAGGGACTCGCGGGGGTTCCACAGCACCTGCGCTTCCCCAGGAGGGGCAGCACACAGGTGAGGCCGGTATCAGCCCGGTGTGGGGAAGGGGATTTATTCTGCAGGCAGCAGCTGGGGAAGCACCCACAGGTGCTTGTAGAGGCTGTGGGTGCTTTTGCTGTTGTTCCAGCTCTGGCTCTCCTATCTGGCAAACCAGCATTCCAAAAGGGATCGTGTCCACCCCGTGCCGGAGCGTGGGTGGGTGCGGAGCTGGGACCCCCACGTGCGTGCGGGGAAGGCAATGGGCACGGCGGAGGGGACGGGAGGTGAAGGCGGCGCTGGGTGGCTGCAGATGTCTATGTAGGGCAGGGAGAGACGGCGGCAGCGCGGCGGTGGCCGGGGCCAGGGTTCAGAGCATGCGGCTTTAGCCGATTAACTGGGGGTCAGTGGGCCGGATCCAGAGCCAGCGGGGGCCCTGGCGGGCTATTGGGGCCACCCCGAGGTTTGGCAGAGGTTTGCTTGGGCTGGCCGAGCCTGGACAACCCCCGTGGGGACTGAGAGCCTGGGGCAGCCTGCGCTCACCGGGGACCATGGATGCTGCTGGGGTGCGATCCCTCTCCTGCTGAAGTAGGTCATTGGAGCGAGGGCTGGGGGGGCTGCGGGGCGGCAGCACCCCACAGGGGTGCGGGCAGGCTGACGGCGGGGGGCAGCACCCCAGGGCGATAACTACCTTTCGCTAGTGAGACTGTTTTGGGGCACTGCACCGATGCTTCCGTGCTGCTTTTTGGGTGCGGAAAAGGCAGAATCTGTTGCCGGTCAGAAGGAGGTAGTGCAGGACAGGCTGGACCTGGCCGGGTGGATTTTGGGGAGCGGTGCCAGGCTGGTGCCACCAATGGGTGCTGATGTTACGGGGCCGTGGTGTGTGTATGGGGGGGGGTCAGGGGAAGTCGAGGCAGCCCCGTACCCCTGCCTGGCAGCATCAGCAGCTTCACTGGTGTACCCCCCCCCGGTGCATCCCTGGCTCCGTGGAGCTGCTAAGCCCCACTTCCCCGCATTTGCAAGGCGAAAATGCTCAAAACTCATTTCCTATGGCAAAAACCTGCTCATATGTCGGGGTTTGGGGTCAAAACCTCCCCTAGCCTATCCTGTTTTGTGCGGACGGAGAGCCTCAGCAGCGGGGTGGGTGGCTTTGTGCCAGGGGACAGGCCCCCGCATGCAACGGGCGCCAGATGTGCCGGCCGGCGTTGGGCTGTCTGGGGGCTCCACCGAAACGCGGCGGAGGGCGGCGAGCAGATGGCAGGGAGATAACACCTCCCTGGTGCTCCGATAAGTCTGGCCCTGCTCTGCCGCTGATTAAAAGATTAATTTTCGAGTTTGAAATAGGAGTTTAATAAATAAACATGAAATGCCAGCAGGGCCTTGCCCGGCATCGGCGAGGCGCGGGGTGGTGGTTGACGGGATGCGTGGCTGGACCGGCAGCTTGTCCCTCGGCACCGGTTTCTCCCGGCGGCGATGCCGGCGTGGCCGCGGTGGGGCTCTTCCCCCGCCGTCCTCTTTGCATTATCGTTATCGCTGCCGTGATTACAGCTCATGCCGGGCTCTGGGTTTGAGCACAGGGATGTTTGCAGCTCGAGGATGGGCCAAAGCTCTTCCCCAGCCTCTGCTGCGCTCCCGGCTCGGTGGCATACGGTGCAATCTTTCCCAAAAATAGGTTCGTTTTCTGCCTTTCTGCACGCAGCCGTTTTTCCCCCCTCTCCTTTCTCCCCCACCTTCTTTCTGATGGATTCACTTGGGTGAGTTTCCTGCCATCATTCTCACGTTTTTCCCCAATTAATTTGGGGAGGACAGAGCGCTGGCCCCGCCGGCGGAGGAGGGTCCGCAGCCCCCACCGGTGACTGTCCCCTGTTAATAAGTTTATAACCAGTCCAATCCCAGGGGATTTAGAAAGGCACAGAGGTTTTTAATCCCGTTAACCCTTTACAGGAGCTGATGCCCAAATCGGGGCCCCAAGGGCACGAGTCCCCAAGCAGAGCAGCAGATTGCCCACCTCGTGGGAGGAGGAGGAGGAGGGAGGAAGGCTTCCCTGCGTGCGAGATGCCACCACGCCTCAGTCCTGCTGGGGCAAAAATAAAGAGAGCTCGTTCGGGCTTTCCCATATGATTGCATTTAAATTGCATTAATCCCCATCTCAAGTGGGTACATACGAGCTCCAGGCTGGAGCAGATGTTGGGGGACACTTATCTCTGCTGGGTACGGGGCTCCGGCATAAACACCTCTCCCAAAAAACCTCTGACAGACCAAGCCTGACCCGGCTTCCACCTGAAACAGCCTCTCTTCCTAATTACTGCAGGACAGGCTAATTGAAGAGGCCCTTTTGCCTTTTCCTCAAGCAAAGCCTTTCAGACCAGCACGGGAAGAGCTGTGCGTCGATGGAGAGGTCTGTCCCTGGGAAAACGCTCGTAACCCCTCTTCAAGCCCTGGGGGTCTCTGAGACCGGCTCTGCCGGGCAGGTGCTCACGGGCTGAGCTTCTTCTCACTGGTCAAGAAGCGCTTCCAGAAAACACTCCGCCTCGGCTGGCTGACTTGATGCATACTCTTCAGGAGGGCCCATCTCCCTCCTAGAAACCCCTGACCCCACCAGGGTGTAGGTGATGGGCAGCAGAGACCAGGCTTTAGACAGCAAAGGTTCATTGGGATGAATCCATCATGCTGAAGAAATCCGCTGGCTGAGAAGGATATTGGAAAATGGGGATGAAGCTTGAGGAGGGTGATAAAAAGGGTTGAAGACTGGAAAAGCCTGGCCAGCAGTGAGAGATGGCATCTCCCCCTGCCTGTGGTCTTGCTCTAGTGGTGCAGGTTCATGGGACAGGTGCCCCTTGAGAAGGGGCCTTCCTCCCTCAAGGGTGAGGAGACTCATCCAGCCTGGGGTGGAGACATCTTCCTTCAACAGCGGGAGGGAGTAAGCATTGGAAAACTTTCTCGGCTTTAAAAACCCCTCACCTCTGCGTCTTTGGACTAATGAGCAGGCTTTGGTTCAGGCAGGAGCGAGGGGTGACCCGCTACCACGAGGAATGGGGAGGATGAAATGGTTCCCAGGAGCCACCTTCTGACCTCTGCAGCTGGAGAAGACCTGTGCTTGGCTTCAGGGTGTGGAGCTGGGTTGGTGTGGGAGTTTTTAGGACTGGGTAGGGGTACTACAGCCTCTGGCTTTCCTTGGATGAAGGACCCTCCTGGCCTGGAGGACTGAGCAAGGAAGGGACACTGTGGAGCTGAGACATGTGACAATGCGCAGGGATGGCCATCTGTCTCGGGGAGGATAGGATGGGTATGCAGCCACACAGATGGGTATGCAGCCACACAGGCGGTGGTGGGAAGCAGAATCTGGCCCTGCGCAACCCCTCCGGTCCCCTGGGATGCCCCCTTTGGCCCCAGAGGAAGGGGATGATGGAGCATGGGGGTCTGCATGGCCATCGGGAGGAGGAAGGCGCCTGTAGGCCACAGAGACATCAACATGTGGCAGCTGGGGCTTGTGGGGACGGGCTTTCTCCATGAGTAGTGTGACTGGAAAGAGGCAGGACTCCAGGCTTGGCTTCATCTGCTACCAGCCCTCCGCCTGCAGGCAGGTGGCCGGAGAGCTGCTTATGCCCACGGACGGGGCAGAGGGCACCATGGCAGGTACATGGAGCTGCTGGTCCCTGGGTGCTCCCCACAGTACCCGCCTGTCTTCTCGCCAGTGATTTCTGCAGCGTGGTTTTGTCTCCTCTTCTGTTTAGACTTGTCTGTGAACGTCCCCGATCTCATGAGCTCATCTGAAGCGACTCCACGGGTAGTATTTATGAAAATGATGTAGGCTACACCACAACTGTGGACGGTGTGCAGGTGCTTCCCGGCTCCACAGTAGCCAATTTATTTTGTCTGATTTATTATCAGCGCTTTGTAGCTGATCCTGAAAGCGACACAATTGTATTTTCTGTTTTCTAATCAGATGTAAATGCCTCTTCAGCCTACGCTAATTTGGTTGCATCATGAAGCAAATGTTGGGTCGCTATTAAGCAAGTGCCTGATGCTGCCCGGGCAGCCCTCTGCTCCCGGCGTCAGTGGGATGAGGGCAGAGACCACAACACTGCCCTGCTGAGGCTGCGTCCTCCAGACTTCTTACTGTCGCTTTCTGGAGCCCAGATCCCTCAGACAGAGCTCACTGCCGCTGCAGGATGTCTTTCCACCTCTAATTCCCACCCACGCAAATCTGCTTGGACCCTGTTCCTCCGCTAAGCCCCGCAGAGAGGCTCCCTGCGGGCTGGTGATGCTGCTGTTGGGCACATCCCCGGCTCTGGCATCCTTGTGCTGCTGCTTTGCTGAGCTCGGGATCCTGCCTGGAGCTGCCGCCTGCGTGGGGTGGTTTGATGCTGGTGGAATCACTTGATTCGGTCGGAGATGCGGGACCTGGCCATGCTGGGCATCCATGGGGTCTTGGCTGTGTCTGCACCACGGGCAGCCGGGTCCAGCTGCCCCAGCTGTGGGGCTGGTGTGGGGCAAAGCCCCCCCGGCTCACTGGCGGGGCTGAGACCACCATGTCTTTGTACCTGGCCCTTTCCCTTGACTTCTGCGTTTTGCTTTCCGTTTCTGCCAGGGGTGCACCTCATTGCTTCTCTTCCCGTGCTCACCACCGCGACTGCCCCTGTGGTTGGGTCTTCTCTTTTTCATCATAGAATTGCCTAGGTTGGCAGGGACTTCTCAGGTCATCTGGTCCAACCATCATAAATCTCAGTATTCCCTGTCCTGCAGTCAGCACCGACCCCAGCGAGTGCCTGCCTGACAGGAGCCAGCCCTGGCTTGTGGGGACAACCAATACGTGACTCCTCCAGTGGCAAGTGCAATTCGGTGGCCGTCCTTGACCTACTTTGATGCTCACATTGGTGTTTCCCAAGAAGCAGGGAAGGAAGGAGGCAGAGGACAGACCAAGGAAGAAACATAGAAGAGCCTTTTAACCACAGACAGGCTAAAGGCTGCTTGCCCAGAAGGTCCTTTGACCAACACGTAGAGGAGAGGTGGATAAAACCTAGAGTATTCCATCTGCTCGTGATTTTCTGTTGGATAGAAAAGAAACTCTCATTAATTTTTTTTTGCATCCTTACCCAAACCATTACTTTTCTATCTCTGATCCTAATGGTGCTTTCAAAAGCAAGCAAGCTGAAATCTCCTGCCCCGGGCAGTGAAGGGAGGAACCCTGGAGGCAGCTCTCCCCACAGCCAGCATGTAGCTTGGCTGGAGGCAGGGAGGATCATGTAATTAGGACAAAATCCAAATTTTAAAAGTGCTGCCGGGAAAACTCAGGGGGGAGAGAAGCAGGAGAGAGCATTCTCCCCATGGAGTCTGCAGACCTTCATGAAAGTCTAACTTCAGAAAGTTAGAAGACTGACACCTGGAAGTCCTGGAGCTGATCACTTCTAAGCCTGGAAGTCCAGAGGTGCCATGTGTCTAGGGACAAACAGCCCTGCTCTAGCACAGCGATATATGTGGACCCTCTTCAGCTGGGGATGTGGTGGAGTTGTCTTCTTGCCTGTCCCACCAGCAGATAGGCGTCTCCTTTAATTTCTTTAGTTCTAGTTTCAGACAAGATGGCTTGTCCACCTGCCAAAGGAGCTCCACGGGCTGTGACTTGGGCTGCACAAGCCACCCAGATCTCTTTGCCACCAGTTAGTGCTGAAGGCCAAGCTGCATGAAAAGATTTGTTCCTGGGTTTTAGCCTCAATGTCGGAGCTGGAATAGTTGAGGAGACTGATGGCTCTATTTCTTTGCTTTTATGGCCTTAACATGACCTGGAGATGACTCCACCTGAGCGGGCAGGCTGCAAAGAACTGTTTGGCTGGGGAGAGCAGTCGTTGAACCCCGCAGTTTCAACTGAAAGTGTGTTGCGCAAGAGATGAGCCTTGAGCAATATCTTCCCAAGGAATTTGGCATTTTCTGCTGGACATCTCTCTGTCCCTGTGTTGACCATGTGGTGCCAACGGTCCCGATGACATTGAAGACATGAGTTCCACCTATTGTGGGCGAGCTGTTCCCAGCACTGTTTGCTTGTAGTCTGGGTAGGAACGGCGAAAGGAGACTTGAAGGATGAGGAAAAAAAAAAGAATAGCTTTGCCGTTGGTTGTGCTTGTTGCACCCATCCTCTTCCCCTCTCTTCTCTCTCAAACCCAGGCAAATATATTGCCAACATCTTCTCCACCTGCTTCCTCTTGGCAGTGGCCAAAGTTTGATGGCTTGGAGAAGGTGCAATGCCCTGGAGGAGGAGGCGGGATGGCGTGTAGGGCACAGCCAGCCCCACTAACAGCCTGCTTTGCCTCCTCGCTCCTCGGCAGCGAGCAACAGCTCAGCCGGCGGTGGTGGGATAGGGGAAGAGCAGGGCTGCAGCAGACGCAGACGCCGGTACGTAACCCACTCCCTTTCTGTCCCTCTCAGCACTCCCAGTTTCTCTCTCCCCCACTTTCCCCTTCCTGATCTCTTAGAAAAATTACTGGAAACACGCCTTTGTGCTACATTTTGCTGTCAGCATGTTTTCTTCTGCCTTAGGGTCCTGCTCTAAGGCTTATTTTGATTCCACTCATAGCTTTGCCCACCCCTGATACATTTGCACTCAGCTTTTTATGTTAATTTTTTTTTTCAAGCAAAAATAACTTTTTTGCATAGCAAAAAAAATCAGTTTCACAAAACCTCAAAACGACCAGCTAACTATAACGTGGACATGCAAGTTACACGCATTTTCATATGCTGTCCAGCCCTTTCGTGTCAATTTGTACTTAATTTGTGCTCCTTCCATTCACCCATTTATTTAAAAGTGTGTAAAGTCTTGTTGGTGGTTCCCTGGGGTAAGAAGCCTGAGCCTTCCAGCTGGATTTGCTCTGAGTTGCTCAGCAAAGTCCCAGGTTGGTAAAGAGCTTGAGCGTACGGCGTAACCCCTTTGCCAGCGGGACGTTTGCCTCCAGCACGGGTTATACGCAGCAGGACTGGGACCCTCGGGCTGGTTACGTGGGGCTTGTCAATCCTTCCTGGATGGGAGCCTGAGTTTCAAAACACTAAAAATCTTCTGAAGTTGTTTTGCTGAAACTTCTTTTAAATAAGACAGATGTTAATCAGCAGCAGGATCTGATGCTTTTGCCGGGGTCAGTCTGTTTTGGAGGATGGAGTCGAGGACCTGAGGGTTTGGAGATGAACTTGGAAGCTGAGCCCTGCTCCTCTTTCCTTGGGGGCCTCTTTGGTTCGATTTTCACTTACTTCACCACCTCACAGAGAATAGTGTGGTTTATTGCAACATCCCACCCAGCCGGTCTGAAGCATCAGCACATGGGAAGGGTGAGTGTGGCTCTGGGTGCAGCTGACAGCAGTTGGTGGGACCATGGTTGGGCTGCTGAAGGATTTGGTTTTGAAGGTCCTGAGCACCCAAGCCCCCCCAAAACCACATATCTGTTAACATTGAGTGTGTGGCGTGGGCAGCAGGGCGAGGGGGGATTCTGCCCCTCTGCTCCGCTCCGTGAGACCCCCCCGCGGTGCTGCCTCCAGCGCTGGGGCACCAACAGCAGAAGGACACGGAGCTGTTGGAGCGGGGCCAGAGGAGGCCCCGGAGATGCTGGGAGGGCTGGAGCCCCTCTGCTGGGAGGACAGGCTGAGAGAGCTGGGGGGGGTCAGCCTGGAGAAGAGAAGGCTGCGGGGAGACCTTGGAGCCCCTTCCAGTCCCTCAAGGGGCTCCAGGAAAGCTGGGGAGGGACTCTGGAGCAGGGAGGGCAGCCATGGGACGAGGGGGAACGGCTTTAAACTGGAAGAGGGGAGATTGAGCTGAGATCTGAGGCAGAAATTCTGTGCTGTGAGGTGGGTGAGCCCCTGGCCCAAGTTGCCCAGAGAAGCTGTGGCTGCCCCATCCCTGGAGGGGTTCAAGGCCAGGTTGGACGGGGCTTGGAGCAACCTGGTGTGGTGGGAGGTGTCCCTGCCCAGGGCAGGGGGTGGATTGAGATGTTCTTTAAGGTCTTTTCCAATCCAAACCATTCTATGAAATTGTTCCCCAAGATGCAGAAACCACGGTGGATGAATTACTGAGTTGCCAGGCAGGGAAATTCTCCCACTTGCCTGAATGCTTTGGGTCGGGCTGGCCCAGCTCCAGCGCTCTCCTTGAAGCTGGTCAGAGAGGTCACCTTGTCTTGTTGACATTGCCTCCCGCGCTTGTGCTATCCCTTTCCTTCAGTGGTGCTGATTTATTCCAGCCAAGGCTCTGGGCCGTGACTCAAAGGGGTAATTCTGTGAATTCATTTATTAGCGGAGTCTCAAAGGACCTTAGAAGGTTGTACATTGAATTTTGGTGGTGGGATGGAAATTCTCTCTTACTGTGGCTGGGATGCTTATTAGAGGACTTGGAGTATGATCGTTAGTGTAACCGGCAGGAGGCTGGTGGGTGAGGGCTGCCGGGGCATCCATTTATAGGTGGACTGCTGAAAAAAAAGCCACCTTGAGGTGGGCACGGTGCAGATGTGTTCCTGCCCCTCAAGGAGCTGTGCGCTGGCAGGTACCAGCTCTCCATTGCCGGAGAGTAGGCACGGATGGAGGGTTACTGCAACCCAGGGGAGTTGAATCTGTGTGTCTGCTCTGCCACAGAACACTCTGGCTGGCCTTGACCACGTCACTTAGTCCAGAGCTGGAGGTGACTGGGCGCTTGGACCCTCCCGCCTTAATGGAGGGTGATGTTTGGCTCTCCATGCCCTGGACATTGTCTGTGGGATGGCAGGGAAAGAGCATCTCCCTGCCGTTGGGTCACTGAGAGGATGAGTAGCTTTGGGAGGCTCTCGGTGCAGAGGAGGCTGCAGCCGTCCACCAGGTTGGGAAATAGCCCCACGTACAACCCCTCATGCTTGGCCCCGTTTGGCCAACGGCCTTTATGCTGACGTGGACGAGGTGCTGGGCATGCCTTGCTTTGGTGGGGCGTATCTAATGTGCCACCAGGTGCATCTATGTTTGATGTCTAGTTGGCATCACTTACCCAAATTTTGATCTTGCAGCTAGACGAATTCATTTTTAGGAGAGTTTTGGCAACCTAAAGGTCTATTTTGCTTGGGTTTTCACGATCTCATTTGAACACCTCCAAATGGAAGTCACTTTAAAAAAAGCAATTAAAACGCAGGAAAACTTTTCATATTGTCATTATTTTAAAGCCCCTCGAACTTGCCCAGCAAGGCTTCACGCGGCCGTTTGGGAAGCTGTTGCTAACAAAATTAGTTGTTCGCACATGGGAAAAGTAATATCCAACAGCACCAGGTTCAAGCAAATATTTGGCAAAGAGTTTGTGGTCCCAAGCGAACGCGTCTGCATCTGCCCCCCTCCCGCCCCACAAGCTGAGCTGGACTGATGTACGCTGACGCTCAGCTAACAAGGTTTGGTACCACTAACGGGCTCTGGCCAGGGGAGATGCTGCAGGAACAGCATGAGAAAGACGCTGTTGATGGAGTCAAGGCCAAGAGCTTACCTGTGACCTCAACTGTCCCCCGGAGCTGGTAGGGATGCAGGACCTGTGTCCTCCCACTGCCCGCAGCTCCAGGGAAACGTGTTTCCTGGGATTTTTCTCTTCATTTTGCGCTGTGTTCCCCAATATCGCAGCCCCGCTCCTGCCAAGCCCCGAGGTGGCTTGTTCCAGCTCCTTCCCTGCTCGCTGGCCAACACCTTGGATAATCTCGTTTCACCCCTCCATCCCCGCATCCCGCAAAACGGGGGTCGCGCCGCTTCTGCAGGGGGGCGACGCGCAGCAAGACGGGGGTGGAAGATGCTGTTTAATTCATACTTCTGACCTCCCAACAGACAGTGGAACAGCTGAACTTGCTTTGTATTAAGGAGGAAATGCTGTGGGCTGGAAAAGATGCTAAAAGAAAAAAGGAAAAAAAAAATATCAAACAAACAAAAAAAAAAAAAACCCTAAACCTGTAAGTGCTACAGTCTGGTATTATTTCCAAAGCTTTGCTAGGGATTTCAAGCCTTTAGGGATGGTGAGCGTGCGTGTCTCGCGCTGACGGCTGCCCTCCTACCCTGGAGGGGCTGCTCCCAAAGGCACACAATAGGATGGATCCAAATAATTACCCCGTTGTGTTAATGATGAGCGCGACAGCCCTGCTGGGGGGGCTGGCGGAGCTCCCTCCCGGCTCCTTCGGGAAGGCGCTTGCGACGGGCCCTGTTGGCTTTGGCTTGCGTAAGCTTTAATCTAAAGTTGGAGATGTTTTTAGCTGATCTGTGTTAGTGTTGGGTGGAATTAACATGCATACGGGGAGACCACGTGACCCCCTCCAACCTCCCCCTTTTTTCTTTTTTTTTTTTTTTTTTTTTTTTTTCCCTTTTTTCTCCNCATCGTTTTAACGGATTCCTGCCAAATCGGAGTGGCAGGCGCCCAGCAGGGCTGGGCTGCCACCACCAGCAAGATGCCTGCCGTCTCTGTCCTTTACAAGGGAGCCATCATCATCAGCAGGTAACACCCGGGGCAGGAGTCGGGGAGGGGGCACGGGGCAGCCCTGGGGGTCCTGGTGGCCACCTCCATCTAGAGAGCCGATGGTGATCTGCTGTGGCTTCTCCGGGACGAGGGTTCGGAGGCCAGGATGGCTCGGGGGCAGCAGAAAGAGCCGAGGGGCATCATAACCAGCGCCTGTTGTTGGGTTTCTTGCGTCGCCGGCGTTTGCAAAGCTCGTTTCTGCTCCGCCATTCGTGCGTCTGATCGGGGATAAAAGTTGATCGTATCAAGAAGGCATCTGCTTTACCAAAACCTCTGTCCTCATGTCACGTTTCAGCCCAGTTTGGGCTATTTCTGTTTACTGGTGGTGGAGTTGCCTCGGCAATTTACTCAACATACTCCGAAAATCCGGGCTGGTAAATTCAACCAGTCTGGGCCCAGGGCTGCTCTGGCTTCCCGGGACGCCTTCAAGCTGTGTTTTCTGACAGCCAGAGGTGGCCGGTTGTTTGTCCTGCCGCTTGAATACGTGAAACAGTGCAAGAATATCAAGGGGCAGTATTTTTAACAAGGAGAGAAAGCTTCCAGTCTGAATCTTGGAGGTGGGTGTTACTGGCTTTGCAGAACAGCTTGGCATTTTGGGAGGTATTTTGGATGCCTGAAAAGAGAAGTCCCCGACAATTATTCCTCTCCTGTGTCCCACTGGACTCGGAGGAGCCCGTTGTGTCCCGTGGTGTTGTCCCTCTTCGGCTGCGTCCAGATTTGGGATCCGATATTGATTCAGAAACTCCTTTTCTTTTGTGACATAAATCCTGGGAAGCGGAGTGTTCTGGGAGAGCCCCCCCCACCCCTGGTTTCCCACCTGGCTCTGTGTTTCTCAGATCAAGGTCCACCCGTGCTCGTGGGGGTGACCGCCATGGGCCACCCAAGGAGGAGAAGCACCGGCTTCGGTCCCCAGCTAGGGCAGAGTGGAGCCGGGCGCTTTCGGTATCGTTTATTTGGGGCACCCGCTGTGCCAGAGGGTGTTTAGAGGGAAAATGTGGGGCAGGAGTTATTGGCACAGGGGAAACTCAGTTGTATGATGCTCTTCCACCCTCTTTGGCTTGAGATGGGAAGCTCCCACCCTCGACCTGGCGAGGCCAGGACTTGAAGGTGGCTCGAAAGGTCTTGCCTCCCCCTTTTCCAGACCCCCTGCCAGAGGGATGGAGAGTGCCTGCGTTACAAAACCTCGGGAGCGGATCGCGCCCGGCTGTCTTCGTTACAGGCTGGCTGTATTTGTGAAACTGGTTTATTCCCGGAACGTTGGTCCGAGCTCTGATCTCATTTCCCGGGAGCTGGACAGCTGTCCGGCCCCGTTAATCCGGGGTAATGAATCACAGACAGGTCCATCAGATTTGCTGTGGTGGTGGTGGGGGGGGGGGG
>VXBH01001637.1:75013-116258 GCA_013400035.1 Rynchops niger
GAAAGGCTGAGGGATTTGGGTCTCTTCCGTCTGGAAAAAAGACGACTGAGGGGGGACCTTATCAATGCTTATAAATACTGACAGGGGGGGTGTCAGGAAGATGGGGCCAGGCTCTTTTCATAGCATCGTAGAATCGCTGAGGTTGGAAGGGACCTTTAAGATCATCAAGTCCAACCATTTCAGTGGTGCCCAGCAACAGGACAAGGGGCAACGGGCACAAACTTGAGCATAGGATGTTCCACCTAAACACGAGAAGGAACTTCTTTGCTGTGAGGGTGGCAGAGCCCTGGCACAGGCTGCCCAGAGAGGTGGGGGAGTCTCCGTCTCTGGAGACATCCCAACCCCGCCTGGACGTGTTCCTGTGCCACCTGCTGTGGGTGACCCTGCTCTGGCAGGGGGTGGGACTGGGTGAGCCCCAAAGGTCCCTTCTAACCCTATGGTTCTATTATTCTGTGATTTCTCAGAAACACCGAGATCCCATTATCTTGACCTTCATCTTCTTAGGACAGGGCAGCGAGTGATTCACCTCCAATCTGTCCCTTCCTCCAGACAGAAAAAAGCTGGCTGGGGCTGCAAGATCAGAAGAGGGATTAAGGGAAATGTAATTGAACATTGCTAGCTTAGGCGCACAGCGGGCAACCTCTCTCTGTGTGGACAGCCGGGAGGACGGCACGGCGGCCGGTGGGGTCAGGATATGCCAGAGATGATTAGAGTTGGGCTAAACAACCAGATTAGCCAGGACACCCCTTGGCTCATGGTATAGGGAGCTGGGAGCAGGTAAGATTATAGCCTGAGAAGTTGAGAACCACAACACTGGCATTAGTGGGAGCGGGATTAGGTGCACCGGAGAAGCTTGAGGGTTTGGAAGAAATTTATAGAATCGCTAAGAATCTAAGGAAAACGTCATCTCGGTCAGTCTAACCTGCACGCCCACCTGGAGCTTCCCCCTGAACGCTTATTCTGCAAAAGAGAAAATACTGGGGACGCCGGCATCAGGTCCAGGATCTTTGCCAGAAAGGAAAGATTAAATAGAGGGATCCAAAATAGGCTAGATTATCTGGCCCTAAGTATGACTTAATAAGCATTATACCAGGACTTTGATGCTGTGATAATTAAAGATCCGTTATTTACCTACACTGGGTCCCAAATATAAATTCGATTGAAGCAAGTGTTTATAAAATACAAAGACTCCCAGGAATACCACCACCACAGTCTTTGATGATTTGCGTTTGTTGCAACCCGTCCCGGGCTGTCCCACGTCTTGGTCTGAGCCCTGGCAGGGGTGAACCCTTCCTCCTCCTCTTCCTCCTCCTCCTCTTCCTCCTTGCCTGGGTGGGGGCTCCCCGGTGCACCTCTTGGGGGACCAGGACCGGCATCCCAGTGCCTCCACGGCGAGGCGATGGGTGGGAGGGCAGAGCCTGGCAGCACCCGGCTGGTTTGCCAACAAGGGAGTTAAAAGTCAGGGTGTTTTTCCTCCCCCCCCTCCCCTGTCAAAGTTTGGGCGTGTCTGGGACCAGTACTGTGAGTAATCGCTGATTTTAATAACAAGATCGGATTTTCTCCTGACATCGTTGGGGATAAAGGAGGATTTGTTGATACTTCAGCTATATTAAGCCATTATTACAATTGATTTGCGGACACAAAAGGGAAATGAGTCATTATCGGTTTGATACCTCGGCGGAGGAGCCCGTCACAAGCAGGTCCCATCGCGCTGCTAGGTGATGCTGCAGCTGCGCCTCTTCTGAGGTGCAGATTTGTACGTGATTTGCCTAATGCGTTTTATCGTTCACAATTACGTCACGTATCGGCGTGAAGAAAGACGCAGGATGGCTCCTTGAGTCAGCACCTTGGCTCAAGCCAGACTTCCACTGTCCTCCTTGTCCAGGGGAACCGATGGGGCTTTCCTTCTGCAGGACCCACCCCGACGCCAGGGGTTTCCCAAACCCACCCCAGGTGTGAGCCTGCTCTCCAGGGTCTCTCTGCCAGCTGGTAGCAAAACCCACCAGTAGCCACCCCAGCCCGGTCAGGAGCCAAGAAGCTTTCCAGCATCCTTGGTGATGAGCAGGTTTTATCTTCTCTCAGGCTTTGGGGTTGCAGCATCTCGTCCCCGCTTTGTTCCGCAGCCGCCTCACCTGTCCCCATGCCTTGGTGAAGCTCATATCTCTTATGTGCAATATTTCCAATTTCAGTGAATTTCTTCAAAAATGCAACGGAGAACATCATCGGTGCCTTTTCCTGAGGTGTTTTCCCCTGAGTTCCCACTGCCATGGGTTAAGCAGCTCCTCCCGGACACCTGGGGGATGTGTGGTTTAGTGCGTCGAGCCCAGGGAATAAACTCTGGCACTTGGATAGGGCTGGGGCTTTGTGCTTGGGAGAAGCAGCAATTGGCGCGCAGGGGAATGAAGTGAAAAATTGTGATAAATCGGTTTTTCATCACAATTTTAATGTTGGGTGACTTGAGAGACAAGGCCTTCCCCTGCGAGGGTCCGTAGCGCAGAGCTCGGGCTATAAAGGGAAGGGAACTAGGGATGGAAATAGTCGTTGTCCCAAGCAATCCCAATCCAAAGTCCACTCCTCTTCCCTCCTGCCCGTTTCAGAAAGGGGTCTTGTGTTTTGGGGAGGAATCTGCGCTCTGCTGCCCCGGAGGGAGCCACTTCATGCCTCCCAGGACCCCACCGACACCCGGAGGAGCTCCTCACCCCAGGACAGCAGCCAGAAGACGAAGCTGGCTTCACTCTGGCCATGTCCCTCTCTGCGTTGCTGCCTGTCCTCAGCGTGCCCTCCTGCCTGGAGCAGCAAAATGCTGGACCGGTGGCTCTCGGGGGAGATTTGTTAATTAAAGCCAGGCTTTTTAATCCTTCTGTCCACAGCCTGGATATCTGACGGACTTAATAAGCCCCAGACAAATAAGTCTCTTGGGCCTTTTCCTGCCAGCCAGTTTACGCGTGCCAGCAGGGACATGTCCCATGGCTGGAGAGGTGTCCGTGCAGCGTGAGAGCCCTGTGCCAAGGCGCTGCTACTGGGGGATTTCAGAGCTGCACCAAAGGTCATCTCTGCACCCTGGCTCCTGCCTCTGGGCTGCTCCTCCCAGGTTCAAACACTGATAACAAGCGGCTGCTCTGCCGTGGCTGGCAGCTCCAAAGGCTGCGGTGGACATGCTGCTGGAGCCTGGCAGGTGGGACCTTCTCACCACTGCATTGAAGCTGGGGCTTGCCCAGATGTTGCACCTCAAAGTGGGTCTCCTGAGGGCAACGCTTGTCCCCAGTAATATTTCCAATGACAAGTCTTACCAGTGACACAAGCATAGTCACCCATCAGTGACTGATTCAACTGCCAGTGATGAACTTGGGTTGGGGAAGATGGTCTCTCCTTGCTTGTGCCTTTCTTGGAAGCTTTATCTCCACTGCTGTGGCTCGAGTGGGTGCTATCAAATGCCTTAAGCCTTTGACCTCTCCTGCAGTGCTACCTCCAGCGCTGGGGCACCGACAGCAGAAGGACACGGA
This sequence comes from Rynchops niger, assembly GCA_013400035.1. Classification (NCBI taxonomy): domain Eukaryota; kingdom Metazoa; phylum Chordata; class Aves; order Charadriiformes; family Laridae; genus Rynchops; species Rynchops niger. The sequence goes on from VXBH01001637.1 coordinate 78,517, forward strand.
GCTGTTGGAGCGGGGCCAGAGGAGGCCCCGGAGATGCTGGGAGGGCTGGAGCCCCTCTGCTGGGAGGACAGGCTGAGAGAGCTGGGGGGGTTCAGCCTGGAGAAGAGAAGGCTGCGGGGAGACCTTGGAGCCCCTTCCAGTCCCTAAAGGGGCTCCAGGAAAGCTGGGGAGGGACTCTGGATCAGGGAGGGCAGCCGTGGGACGAGGGGGAATGGCTTTAAACTGGGAGAGGGGAGATTGAGCTGAGATCTGAGGCAGAAATTCTGTGCTGTGAGGGGGGTGAGCCCCTGGCCCAGGTTGCCCAGAGAAGCTGTGGCTGCCCCATCCCTGGAGGGGTTCAAGGCCAGGTTGGACGGGGCTTGGAGCAACCTGTGCTGGTGGGAGGTGTCCCTGCCCAGGGCAGGGGGGTGGATTGAGATGTTCTTTAAGGTCCCTTACAGCCTAAACTGTTCTATGATTTGTCTTATGTCTGCAGCCGCATCCTGTTGCTTCTGCTGGTGCCTGTGTAGGGCAGGGCATCCATGGGGCTTTCCAGAAATGGTTTTTAAAAGGGGTCTCAGGTGGTGGTGGGGCACCTGGGAGCTGTGCCAGGGGCTGCGTCCCTCCAAGACAGCCCATGGAAACTGCGCTTCTTTGTGTGATGGGCACTTCTCTTTCTCCAGGTATTAAGGTAATCGGTGGCATCAAGGAACTCACCGGAGAAGAATATGGAGTTTATGTCAAGAGGATCCTTCCAGGGGGTGTTGCTTATGCAGACGGTGAGTTAAACTTGGTGCTGAGTACCACAAAGTCTGAGACAAGCCAAAAGACCGTGTATTTATTTTATGTGTTGCCTTTTGAGGTCCTTCCTCCCAGATTTTCCAGCAATGGGGGCATTTTTTTACCGCGGCAATCATTGTAACATCCGACGGCCGCCTTGTCTTGGCTTTCGGTATACGTACCATTGCTCCATGTCTTTAAGGCAGGATCCATCCCTGCCACCCAAAGAACTTCACTTTGCTGCCTGTCCTTTCCCACGTGCCACTGACTGCCCGTAGCCCCAAAATGACTGGAGATTCTTTTGCAAATTCATCTCTGCTCGAGGCCACTGATTTCATTCTGAGTATCTTCAAACAAGGAGATATTGGGCAGGGCCCTGCAATTTACCTTCCATAACTTAAGCTAGAAATACGTTCGTTCATCATTTTTTTTTTTTTCCCCAAATGTTACAACACCGTTTTTCCATCTAATGAAAAAAAAATAAACCCAGAACAGGTGGAGGTGCCACTCGTGGTTTTCTACCTGCCCTCAAACTGAATTAAGTAAAAGCTTTATTGCATTTTTCAGTGTTTTACTTTCGTAACTTCCTACAGCGGAGGAAGTGCTGCGATATTGGCACGGGTTGTTCAGGGAGGTTGCAGAAACTTCATCTCTGGACATCTTGAAAAACAGGTTGGATGAGCATCTCCGGAACGACCTATGCATATTTCATCCTGTCTCTGGGCAAAGGGAGGAACTGCCCAACCTCTCCCAGTCCCTTCAAGCTGTATTTTCTGCACTTTCTATCCATTAGTTTTCTTTTCTAGGGCGCCTGCAGCCAGGAGACCAGATCCTGGAGGTCAATGGAGATTCCTTAATTGGGGTTACAAGCGAGAGGTACCATATCCAAACAGAAATTTTGCATTCCTGTTGCTTTTGTATAATTCTGGGAAGCGGTTTAGGCTGCAGGTTGCACAGAGGACGCCAGGGCATGGCTTTGTCTGCGCTCTGACGCAGCCAGTGCTGTTCCCCAGACCTAACTTAGGAATTACCAAAGGAAAAGTTTCCATATAAAAACAGACCAGTGAGCCCAAGCTGTAGTTGTGAGATATTCAGACGTTGCCCCAAAATGCTGGTTTTCTTAGCGGCTCCGGGCACTCCCACTCCACCTGCTGCAGCTTCCCAGCAAGCCCTGCAGCTCCCAGCACCAGAGATTAGCCAGCACCTGAGCCCGACAGTGCTGCTCCGCGCGGGGAATTCCCTCCAGAGCTGCAATCCAGCCCCCCAGCTCCCTGCCCAGAAAATGATTAACTGACCCAGAGGAGCACGGCGCTTTCGGGGCACCTCTTTCCCATTAAACGTGGTGCTAGTCCGCTGCTGCCTTGCACTTCTGCCATGAAGGTGACCTGAGGGCTGGAGCCCCTCTGCTGGGAGGACAGGCTGAGAGAGCTGGGGGGGGGTCAGCCTGGAGAAGAGAAGGCTCCGCGGAGACCTTGGAGCCCCTTCCAGTCCCTCAAGGGGCTCCAGGAAAGCTGGGGAGGGACTCTGGAGCAGGGAGGGCAGCCATGGGACGAGGGGGAATGGCTTTAAACTGGAAGAGGGGAGATTGAGATGAGATATTGGGAAGAAATTCTGGGCTGTGAGGGGGGTGAGCCCCTGGCCCAGGTTGCCCAGAGAAGCTGTGGCTGCCCCATCCCTGGAGGGGTTCAAGGCCAGGTTGGACGGGGCTTGGAGCAACCTGGGCTGGTGGGGGGTGTCCCTGCCCAGGGCAGGGGGTGGATTGAGATGTTCTTTAAGGTCCCTTACAGCCTAAACCACTCTGTGATTCTACGATGTGCTTAGACTAGATGGATGCTTCAAGGAGCTTCTCCCGCTCCCAAACCCCTAGAGTGGCTGGGTTTGATGAAGGAGGTCGCTGAGGACATCTCTGCAGCTGCAGGGAGGCTGAGTCTGGCCCCCCCACCCACTGCCCTGACTCCCACAGGGCCACATGTATTTTGAACCAGAAAGTGGCCGTCCCTGAGACGGAAACTTCCCAAGGGAGGAGATGTGCTGGGAGGTATTTGCTCATGGCCACACAAATCTTCTCGGTTGGCTTCTAATTTATTGCAGGAGTGGGAAAATCAGGCTGCGACTTGGCTGCCCCCTGGCCCCGCTGCCAGGGCAGGGAACGGGGGTATTCCACAGGCGTCCAGACAAAAAAGGTCACTTGGCTGCTGACAGGGTTTGCCCAGGCCATGGGTTTCTGCCCAGTGTGCCACGAGCTTTGACGTGGGGCCAGACAAGCTCGGTGGAACACCACTGCGAGCCAGCATTGACATTTTATGGTCCTTGTCTCACAGGGCTGTGGACATCCTGAGGACGGCATCGGCCACCAGCCACATGCGCCTTCTTATAGCCCGCGATGATGACGCCAGGTAAGGGCTGTCATCTCACGCCGGGAAGGGGGATTGCGGCACTGGTCGGCACTATAGCTGGACTACCTTTGAGCTAACAGGGCCCAAAGACCACAGTGAAGATGGAGGTGGCCAATAACTGTACACTGGTGGGAACGCTCCGGAGCTGTAATGGGAAGGGAAGCAAAGCTGGTGGCTCCCAGCTGCAGACCTGGCTCCGGCCCAGCCTGTGCTGGATCTGTGGGGCGTCCCAGCATCCAGCAGGTTTACGCAGGTGGTTTCCCAGCAAGGACCAGGGCAGCTCCAGCCCTGACTGTAGGGTGGCGCGAGCTCCTTCAGCTCTGCTGTGTGGTGCTGAGCTGCCTGTGGCTTATCTCGCCCTGCGCAGAGCTTTGGATGAAGACACAGGGGGACAGCAGGGTCTTCCATTTCCTTTCCAGTTAGACACGTTGAGTTGAGGTCTTCCTTCAGCAGAGGATTCCTCCTTCCCAGGGAGGATGAGCAGTTTTTCCCTGAAGCCTCTCCCCTTGCTGCTACGGGGAAAACCTTGCTTTCTCTAGAGGTGCTTGGAAGAGTCACAATGAGAAGGAGTGGGTTCTGTTTTGTCTCGGCTGGATTTAGGCTGTGTGGGACCGTGATGGTGTCATGAGAGAGGGCAGGGTCGTGGAAACCAAGCTATGGGATTAGCGAGGTCTTTGCTCGCATCTTCTGGGAGACCTGGCACAACGTGCTGGAGCATCCTCTCCCTATCAAATAGAAACACAGGTCTGGAAACTTGAGGCGCACCCAGGAACCACCGAAATGCGAGTGGGTTTAGGCAGAGCGCGGTCGTGGGCGGGCAGGCTGGTGGCATTGCACTGCGCGTGGGTGGCTGGAGATCACAGAGCTGTTTGCTCAGAGTACCCGCATCCCGTTAGCGCCGGAGATGATGGTTTTGTTCCTTATCCATCAGCAGCTGTGGAGCGTCACTGCCTTAGCAGAACAGTGAGAGCGCTGTAATGACAGGGGTGAGACTAATTTTGACCCGGTAATATTCTGGTGGAGGAATTATTTGCTATTAATGACGGACGGCTTTTTACCCACAGTCTTCCAGTGAAAATAACATCTCAAATTATTATATTAACTGCTGGGGAAGGTGTGGGTGAAGCGAGCTGGTCACCAGAGCTGGACTCGGGAGTCTCACCCTCTTTTGGCCCAAGTGAGGATGGGCAGGATGCGCTTCTGTGCCGCAGCGGTCCCTGCGCTTGCCTCAGGGGTGGCAGTGGGCGTCTCGTGATGTCCCCTCTCCAGGTGGCTGTTGCTGGGGTTGGTCCCCAACGGGAGAGGTGGGTGCAGGAGGCTGAGCAGCTCCCTGGTTTGCTCAGGGAAACGCTGTATTTCTCAGCCGGAGCCCCCAGAGCAGGTTTTCTGCGTTCACCCATGCTGATCTGTTCCAAGCTGTTCAGGCATCTCCTAATATCTTAAATTGCAGCAGATGTTTCTTGAGATGTACGCACGCACGGCTTTGTCGGCGGCTCCAGCTCCTTCGCGCATCTGTCGGCAGTCCCCGGTCGCCCTGCGAAGGAGCTGCTGGAGAACTGACCAAGGGGGACTGGGAGGGCAACAAAACTTATTTATTTGGCCTCCGTTTGCCGCCGGCTAGCTGTTACATCTGCAAAAGGTTAGCCGGCAGGAGCGTGGGGAAGTAATCAGTTTATTTATGTTTTATTTTTTAAAAGATTTGCAGAGATTTCGCTTACATAATCATCTCGCAAACTGTTTAATACGCGAATATATATCTCCGGGATTAAGAGCTGTGGAAACAGGAGAAGGATTTTTCTTTTTTTTTTTTTTTTTTTTTTTTTTTGGTTTAAACCGGCTCCCCGGCTTCCCCGGGAGCTGTCAGCTCTGGCGCTGATACCCACGGAGACGCTGCGCCCTGAGTCGAGGGCAGCCCCGCGCGCCTCCCCGCTGCCCAGCGAAGCGGCTCACGAGAGGTGAAAGCTGAAGGAAGGCACGGGGAGGAGGGTGATTCAGTGTATTTACAGATACTCGCGCGCAGGGCGCCTTCAGAAACCCGGAGCGCGCAAGGCACGCCGGAGGAGGAAGCGTAATGGCTCGGGGTTTGGAAGACGATCCAACCCGCCTGCCAATTTTCCCAATGACTCAGCCGAGTAGCATTTTGTTGTGGTTGCCCTCGGGTGAATTTGACTCATAAACGCTATTATTTGTCCCTGGAGTTAATTATAGGCCCAAATTACCTGTGCTCTTTATGGAACTCGTCCCTGGCGTGTATAAGATGCATGTTTTCAGCCTGTCGCATCAGACATGCTGCAGAGAGTGGCAGTAATGCTAGAGCTTAGAGCAGAAAATTCAGATTTAGAGCTGGACACGCTGGGTTTGCATGGCGGTTGGGTCTGATTTTCATCTGTGCTCATCTTTAGCTAATGAGGATAATTTTATTGCATACGCATAATTGTTGTTTATTCATTCTCAGCCTGAAAGTTACAATAGTTCCTTGTTTCTCTGCGTGGCGCAGATATCATCCTGGTCTTTCAGGTTTGCCACTGTGAGAAAGCCTCTTTGCGCTGCGCCTCCTGGTACTCGCAGGATAAAACGCGTGAATACGTCGCAGCCCTGCACGCCGCGCGCAGTCAGCTGGGTGAAAATGGGGTATGGGGTTAACAGGGCTTGCCCACGGAGCAGTAAGGAAAGCAGCCTGCTTTTCTGCAAATGCCTAACCAATTTCATGTTAACCAATTTCATACGATACCCAGGCACCAGCTGGAGTTCATGCCCAGCCGGCTGGGAACGGAAGGTAATCCCTTTTTTTTTTTTTTTCCCCTGCGAGCCCCGCGTGCGGCGGCTCAGCCCACGGCTCGCTCGGTGCTACCCTGGAAGGCAGCGGTGGGGTTGGCCCCTGCAAAGCCTGGGGCGTCGCTGGGGATGGATAAAAACGCACGTCCTTTTGCAGAGAAGCCCATGCACCTGCGCGCATCCCGCTTTTCCCATCATTTATGGAAAAGCCAAGCCCAGCAGCGGCGTGAAGTGCTGGAGCTGCGGCAAGCCGGGCGCGAGAAAATCTGCTTTTGCGGTGCTTTGGCAGTGCTTCGGGTTCACGGTTCCCCCTGACCCGCAGGCTTTGGGTTTGTTTTTTTTTTTTTGAGACAAGCTATTGATTTATCTGGTGTCACAGGCTCCTCTTTCTCCCCCAGCTGCGGTGCAGAGCTGAGGTTTCCAGACGCTGTGCTTTCACATAACCTTTGATGTAGGATTCACCCTTTGTTCTCCCAAGAACAAAAGGGCAGGGCGAAAAGGTATTATGAGATAAAACAACAATATTCTGCAGGAAGATTGACCCCCCCCCGCTGCTTAATCTGCAGCAAAGTCGGCCTACAGCTGGCTGCTGCTGGCAAACCCCACGCTGTGGGGCTGGCTGTGCGGGTCCGAGCCCTGTTACAGGGATCCTCCGGACCTCGAATGTCTGTATCTTACTGAAAAAGAGCTGGAGAAGGGATTGTTAAAATGAACTTTCCACCTAATACAACCCCATGGTTTGGTTTTTTTTGGTTTTGTTTGGTTTTTTGTTTTTTTTTAAAATAAAGCTGGGCATTTTAGTCCTGCAGGCATCCGCCAATTCAAAATGTTTTAGTCAGGGTCAAATTTTAAATATTAAAGACATCTTCTGAAGTCTCTTGGTGTCTGAAAGCAAGACTTGCTGGCATTCCTTCGGCGTACTTGTTCATTAATCAGTAATGTTTGGGCATCGTCTGCCCGCTCGCAAATTCCTTCAAATACAGCGCTGAGCACAAAATTAATTCTCGGGAGGCTGACACCCGAAAGTGCGCTGCTTGCTGCTGGGATAAGCGTGTGCTTCAAGTTAGTCATGTGTTTATGACCTTTGGTGGAACCGGGGCTGGCAGTGTTGCCCAAGAAAGACGGACAGTCGCCCGTGACGTAGCATTTAGTCACATCGTCCCTAGGGCGAACGGCTGGGCTCGCAGAGCAACCCTGGGCTGGGAGCTCGCTGGCCGGGCTGTCGAGCACGTCACGATAAATACTCCTTTGTGGGGGAACTTAACGACATCGAAATAAACAACAACAAAGAATGCGCCAGTCAGAGGTGCCCTTGCTTATAACAGCGTTCGACGGCACGGACTGGTGGTTGGGTTTGCATTGTTCAGCAGGGTTTAAAGAGCACAAGAGCTGCCAGACTCGTTGCATTTGCATTGACTAAGAGTTTTCTAGCCATTGTTTTAAGTTCATAACCTGTTCTGTGCTCTGATGGATTATTATCTGAGGAAAATGCGACAATAGATGACCACAGAAACACCCAGCCCAAAACAAAACCCCAGCTGCCGATGGCTTGGTAACCACTGGAAATAACACGTTAGCTTCCAGCACGCTAGACCTGCCATTGCAATGGGTCACGGAGCGGTAAGGCCGTCACCCAGGAGTTACCGGCGAAATGAGAATCATCTAGAGAAATACAGAGGCTTTACTGGGAAGTTGCAAAAATTCTGCTAAGGTAAGGTCCACCCGAGGCTTAACCCAGGGAACGGCGGAACAGCAAACCGCTGTCCCACTGCTACGGGGTCTAAATCGTCCTTCCGTGCTCCCAACGCTTTCACACCTATTTCAGCGCCTAACACTAGGAAACTGCTTGTTAGAGCAGCTTTGTGGAAGGCGGGGTTTTTGCACAAAGCAGTTGTCTTTTTTTAAAGTCAGGGGTTTAGCTGATAAAGACGATGGTGTGGATGCAAGTATTGGGATTCTCCAAGGCATTCCACTAAGTATTGTGTGACACGGATTTAAAGTTAGCATGAAATGGAATAAATAAGGCATACATTTGATGACAATATTAGATAAGGCAGGCACGGGTCTTTGAAGTTAGTTAATGAGCTGGTTGTTAATGGGAAGATGTAAATGACTGAGAGCATTTCCAGCAGGAACCTAAGAAGCTGATGATTCATTCATCATTTAATATTGTTGACTCTAATCTAGCCAATAGTATATAACATCTGTCCTGGTAAAGTACGCAGATGACACAACGTCTGCTTGTGTGTAAGAGGAGTCTCCTCACTGAGGAAGCTTTGCTGTGGCTGGTTTCCTACAGATTTATGACTTGTCTGACTGGCAAGTGTGAGAGCTAGCCACTCATAGCCAGGCTTTTCCTGTAGCTGTAGCAGCAAGAAGGCACCTTCCCACGGGGATTCCTTCAAGCCTTCAAAGTGGACATCTCATGTTGTTACCGTAGCCACAGAAACGACGCTTTCAGGGTCTCTCCCCACGGCTTGGCTGCTTCTTTAATGACACCTGTAAGAAATTAGTCATCCTTGAGGCTCTTCTCTCTGCCAAAAGGTTGGATTGAGCCAGAAGTGTTGGGTTATGAAGCCAGAAGGCTGCACGGTTGCAGAAGGGACAGCACGCTCCTGGGAGACACGTTGGCCAAAGAGACAACGTGGCAGGGACGGGCACAGGAGGCTGGTGCTTGAACGTGGCACCCCTTTTCTGTGCCTCCTCAGTCCAAACGATGTGAGAGGCTCCCGGCAGCTCAAAGCAGGGTTACAGAAATGGTGCAGGAGCTGGTAAATATGGTTAATGGTGGGTCTTAATGGTTTAAGAGCTCAAGATGTCACACTTGGGAAAAGGAAGGTCATGAAGCAATTCACCTGTTGCGTATAGGTAGGTAGGGCTCATCAAGGACTCAACACACTTGGGTAGTTAGATGGTAGTCAAACTCAGCCTGGAAGGAAAGTGTTAATGAAGGCACGTGGGCCCCGAGTCAGCTTTCCAGGGGATGTCGTGGGTGAGATGGTTTTGCAGAGAGGTAATAAAGGAAGCAGAGGGGTTTACCTCAAGACAGAGGGATCATGCTGAACATTTGTGGGCTGCCATTCCTCCTTGTTCTTGAACTGACAAGCCCTTCTGGTCTTGATACCTGTAAATTTAGCACATGCCTGCTGGTTCAGCATCTTCGGCCATGAGCTACTGGGAAGAGCACAGAAGTCTATGCCGCCCCAGCAGGCTTTATGCGTGCAGGTCTTTGTTAAGGTCTCGTGCTCCAAGAATTTATCCTATGATGTTCATGGAGGACGTCACCGTGGATAGATTCAGAGAGTGGGCTGGTTTTTTTTTTGTGTGCGCTCCAGAAGCCATCTCCCATCTTTACCCCAGCAAGGGCTAGCAGGATCTGCTTTCTGCCTAGGAAAGGAAGAGGAAAAAACAGAGAATAATCTCCATTTAACTCTTCTGGAAGGAGTCACAAATAGGCCAAGCATTTTTGATTTATGTTTGCATACTTACAGCTCATTCTGATTTGCGTGGTGTGATAGCAAAACTTCTGAGCCTTATAGTTGGGGATGAAATTTTTCCAGCTGATTCCGGGGGGGTCCAAGCGGCAGGGTCAGGGCAGGGGTGCAGGGCAGGGTGCAAGGCAGGGCTCCTGTGTTCATTCATGCTCTCTCACGCTCTCCCAGCACCAGGGCCTATCCATACAGCCCTTCCCAGCTTCTCTTGCCTCCGTTCACCTTGAACACTTTCCAGGGCAGGGAAGGAGCACACCGAAACCTCATCCCATCGCGGGAAAGCTGCGCTGCCATGGGATTGATTATCCACCTTAAGCCTTGCACAACCTCTTGAGACCACAGGGGTTATAGCCTTAGGCATGAGAAAGCACCGCCTCTGCTCCCCATGGCTGGAAGGAATCAGCCCTATAGATTTGGTAGTAAGACACTGCCATCGGGGACGCTATTGTCATATAATCAGGTGGGGAATAGTTCTGAGCAGCAGCAGCCTACACTGTGTTTTTCTTTGCAGGAGAGAGTTCTCTGAGCTGATGGAGAAGTTTGGCTCCCAGAGCAATACGGGCTCAGCGCGGAGCTCGCCCATCCTGCACGGCGGCAGTGAGTAGCTCAGCGTGCCTTGCGGGGGTGGGAATCAAATGCCCACCTCTCTGCTGAGAAAGTTTTCTTTATCCCCGTGTTATTTTGAAGAAGTTGGGATTTGATTTGTCGTAAGTGTTTGGGTGGAGGTTTGAAGGAAGAGAAGTCTTGCTCGTCCTTATTGCAAGCACTCAGTGCGTCCCCAGGTGCAGAGCAGCAGGCGCAGCCAGTCCCGCCTGCGCAGAGCAAGCACGAAGCGAGGCAGCAAGCTAGCCCCTTGAAATCTGGTGAAATCTGTGGATTTCAAAGCACTTCAGCAGCCGTTCGTTCAACGGTCATTGTTTTTTCATTTGCAAGTGGGAAATGTTTAGTGAGATGCAACAAGGTCAACATGAGCCAGGTGCCGGCACATCAAATCACGTGTGCATGGGGAAAGAAAGGTCGCTGAGAAAGGTTGGACCAGATGATCCTTGAGGTCCCTTCCAACCTGGTGTTCTGTGATTCTGTGAAAGGTGTGTCTCTCTCCGGCTTGGCATCCCACCAGAAGGCTGTCAACCCTTCCCCTGTGGCAGAGGTACGGACCGCTGGCAGAGGGGTGACAGTCCCACGCTGGAATTGTGCCAAGCAGGCTGAACGTTTCCTCTCCATGTCTTTAACTCCCATGTGGTTTTCCCCAAAAAGCTAGGAAAACAGTGTCAGCTCTTAGTGGCAGAGCAGGGGAGGAGGGTGATGCTGGAGTATTTGCGTTCTCTGGACTGACTCTGACTTTGCTGTTCAGGTCGATACCTGGAAAGTACATCCTCGGGCTCCTCCTCGCGCTCTCAGAGCCCGCTGCTGCTCAGCCCCGCCAACTCCCACAGCCCCTTCATCGGGAACCCGGCGCACCCCTCTCACACACAGTACGTATGGGTCGCACGGGGCCGGCCCCCAAAACCTGTCCCTTGGTCAGTCATGAAGATGTTACCGAACGTCTAACGCTGTCTTAGGGGTAGACCCAGTAAATACTTCCAGCGTGTGAAGAACCACCTTGTTCATCCTTTATCTTCTATACCATTGTATCACCACAAGGGCTAGGAGACCATGGTGTCTTCTAGAAGTCCTTGTCCTGGTGACAGCTTGACTGTTCCTGGGGAGCTGGTGCCTAAGAGCTGAAAAGCTTCCCCTTTGAGGCAGTCAATGGTTAACCATGCAACTGCTCCTCTTCCTCCCCTCTGAAACCCAGGGAGAAGCCGTGGCTTACAGCCGGCTGAGAGGACCCTCCACATCACCTTTATAAACCACGTCACGAGCGGAGTGTTTCTATGAGGCCAGTGGTGCTTTCGGAAGGTGATTCAGGAGCATGTTTTCCATTGCCCTGCTTCTGGCATGTTGACATCGTGCAATGAGAGCACAAGCACTGCCCTCTCAATGCAAACACTCCTGACGCCCTTTGCTTTGGTGTCAACAGCGGTTGCCTACAGACACTGCATCCTTTTGACTCCAGAGCATCTCCTGGAGCATGTGTTTTCATGTGGTCATCTGTCCCTCTCATATTTCGCAGGGTCAGAGGTTTGGACAGGCAGAGCTTGTTTTTCTGCGGAGTCTCGTCTCCAGGGTGCTCGGGGTTGCCCTTCTCAAGAGGGACAGTTCGAAGGGTGTTAACAGTCGTGGCATTGGGACCATTCGTCCCCAAGGCTTGCAGCTTCCCTCTCTTTGCCAGCGTAAACAAGCCAAGTCGCTGGTAAAGAGAATCAGGCCTCACTGAAGAACGAGTAAATCCTCTTGCTAAATACCAGCTCTTTATTAGGGATTTGCAGAGGACAAATATTTGGCACCAGAGGTTTAAGCTGCTTGCACGGAGCGAGAGACCCTTACAGAGGAGAGGCCAGCTCATCTACTTGGCAGCTGATTTGGACATCCTTGCTCTGCTGTTAACCCGCTTCAGGCTGCAATATAGGCTAGAGGAAACCTGGTTTGGTGGCCATCTTGCTCAGTGCTGCTATGTTGTGCCATGTTCTGCTTGTCTCCATGCTGGTGCCAGGCCCCAGTGGTCTCCTCCTGGGAGAGCAGAGTCCATTTGAAATCCCGGACTGTGCAGAGCCTTGGTGGTCGGCTGCAGAGATGTAATGTGGGCCATGGGCAGCAGCGTCTTTTCATGCACGTGGCTGCCATCCCTCACCCATCCTTTCCTCTCACCGCAGGTTGTCCCCAGGCTGTGACCTCTTGTTGCAGTGTCATCTGAGGTCCTGCCATCCCACTGAGCAGCAGGACCTAGATACGATTCAGTCTCGCCACGGAGAGTGTCTGTTATTTTGATTCGAACGGAGGGTTTTAATGCTACCTTTTGTGACCAAGTTTTCCTAAAATATTCCTTAGAGCAATCTTTTTCTCACAAGACTAAGACAGATGCTGCATGAATGCAGTCCCTCTTCCCCCACCATGTAGCCAGCTGGCCCTCCTGGGGGTCTGCTGCCAGTTTGGAGGGGTGCTGGCCACACGCTGCTCTGTCACTAAGGGTGTCTGAGCACCGGGGATGGCATCCCTGCGATGGCATCAGTTATGCACCGGTGTCACTGTGAGGCACAGGATGCACCGCTGTCATTGCGTCTTAAGTTATCAGATAACACAAGCAGGACCAGAAACTGCAGACCATTTGGCAAGCGGCCCCCAAAACCTCCCTGTTGCAATGCTGCCCAGCGAAATCTCTTCTCCCGCAAGCACTTACTGCAATTGCTGTCTCTCCCTCCCTTCACGGAGCCACCAGCCATGGCCTGGTCTTGATGGCCTGTGGGTCCTGTCTAGCAGGCAGCTCGTTGAGGGTAGACCTCTAACAAGGTCCAACCTTGTCACGGCTCCATTTGCAGTACATCCGTGACTGGGCGAGTCATCTCTACCACTGCCACAGAAGCAAATCACAGTGTGGTGGGTATTGGTATCAAGGTGCTTAAGGGCTCATTTCTTAGGGCATCTTGCAAGGTTTTGAGTCCAAACCTTGGTTAAGATGCAGTCAGCTGTGTATCCTGAGCTTCACTTGGACGTTTGCTAACAGCTGCTTAATAGTTGACCAATCTGCAAATTGCTCTCTGGTGATTTAGGCCAGAGTTGCTGGATTTGAACAATAACCACGTCGATCCTTGGTATGCTTTGGGCTACAAAAACCAAGAGTGCCAAATATATTCTGGTTAAACCTTTAGTTTCTTCTCTTTTTATTTTCTAAATGCAAACGAGTATGCCCCAGCATTTGGGATTATGTAAACCGGTCATCTGAACAATGCTGAGCAATGCCTGCTGAGAAACCGGAGTCCTCAGCTCTTCTTTCCAAGGTTGGGTGGAAGAAAAGATGCAGACGCAGGAAAGGTTGGGAGAAGTTAGAAGGATCATGCACAGAAGGAAAGCCAGGCAGAGTTTGTTCAGCAACGTGGGAAAATAAACCAGATCACCTTGAGTCACTTGCTAACATCTCTCCCTTGCAGCTACTCCACTGAATCAGGAATCCAGAGCATTTCTATAGCAAAATCCTCCGGCTTAGGGCTGACAATCAGTGGTGGATCTAACAGGCCTGATGGCCCCATGATTTATGTTCAAGAGCTTTTGCCAGATGGTGACTGTTACAAGGTAAGTCGGTGTGGAGACCCTCAGTGACTTTGCAATGGGGACCTCTCCTAGAAGCTCTAGCTGTTCTGAAGCAGAGCAGCTTTTCTAAGAATAGATGAATAGTGCATTGCATGAACTAATGAGGATTTGTGTTGCAGGAGAAGGCTTTGGGCAGAGGGACATTCCTTCCCAATGCCCTGACTTTCTCCTTCTTTGTTTAGGATGGTCGGCTCCGACCTGGTGACCAACTAATCGCTATCAATAAAGATTCTTTGGTGGGCAGCACACATGAAGAGGCCAGAAAAATAATTGCAAAAGCCAAATTCAGGTAGGCATGTAACATATTTCTCGTCATCATCATGGTGCTGCTGAGTTTTAGGCAAAAAACCCTTCAGGTCGTACTAATGTTTGGCTTCAAGAAGCATAAGGATTATTAGTCTTAAATGATGCTTCAAGATGGTCTTGAGAGGTGACCATATAAGGTTGACTTGAGTGCATGGATCATCCTGAAGTGTAATGCAGACCTTCCCAATGTTCTGGTCCTCAAGAATATCCCCTATCACCGCCCAGCAGAGTTCTGCAACAGAACTGAAGGTGAAACAAGCAACCCAGCTGGTGGAGATCCAGCTGCACTGGTTCAGGCTACATGGGCTTAAGGGACATTATCCCAGAGAAAGAACCACGGGCATGGAAGATCTGCAAATTTAAGTTGTGCTTTTTTTTTTTATTTGTTAATAAAATGCTCTGTATTTGTTGTTTGTTGAAGACATGAGGAAAACACAGAAGTGGCCTTTATTCCTGGAAGGGGACGGTTACATCCTGGACTGTCAGTTCATAACAACATCCCATCGCCACCTCCGAAGGCTGTGGGAAACGGCCTGAGTTCCTGCAGATTGAAGGTGCATGTGAGGTCCCCAGAGGTAGGTTGAAGTTCATATCTAAGACCACAGACATCAGCCCTGTGATCTTTCTTTGATCAGAAAACTCTTCTTCAGGGACTCCATGGGTAGTCCTTCTGGAAGGTGGGAAGTCTGTAATGATGATGTATGTAGCCCTGTTTTATAGCCAGGTATTTTAAATCTGAAATGTTGTTTCTTCTGCCTTGGGTTTGAGACAGCGAAGGATCTGTGGAGGTAATGAGAGGAGTTTCATCTCCACGGCCTGCATTCAGACCTGTTTCAGAAGTCTCAGGTTTAAAAAAAAAAAACAAACAAACCCCTTCTGCGGATAGCAACCTGCATCTCATTCAGTACCAGTCATAGGGCTGGAAGGGATCTCAGGAGTCAGTTTGATCTAGTCTCCTACCCAAAGGCAGGAACAACTCTTTGTTCTTAAAGACCTCTGATGAGGATGAACCCACAGCATTCCTAAGCAGTCCGTTTCTGTTCTTCACCAGCCTAATGATAAGCCAGGCTCCTTCTTCCTGTGAAGCCAACTCCATGTTGTGTTCGTAGAGATGAGTGCTCGAGCTGCGCGTGGTGAGACCACACCAACCTCATGAGAATTTCAGCCCATGGCTGGATTCTGTGCGTTTGTCACTCCTCTCCTAGGCTGGTGCAATGCCGGGGGTATCTTCTGTCCTCTTCCATGAAAGCTTCCTTTAGAAAAGGCCGGCTGGAGGTTCCTTCCATACAAGCATCATTCACAAAAGATCTTTCTTTCCAAACCCTGTGGAGACGTGGACTTGCAAGAATGCCACGTACATGTTGCCTTTGGGTGTACCAGGCTGGAGGCAGGCTTAGAAAAGTCAGCCTCAGCCCATGCACATAGAGCTCAATATTATCGTTAGATCCTTCACCATCCAGCAGAAGGTGTTCCTGTGTCACGTTGTGCACCTATGTGAAATTACACTGCCGGCTGGAATTAAATTGCTCCTTCCCTCACTTTGCTGCTAAAAGATGGAACTTTTAATGAGGTCTAGGCTTCCACGCTAGGGAAAGCATGCTCAGGCACCTGTGCTACCTGTCCGCATGTCCTCAGCACCAGTCCTCTGCATCTAAGCTCCCAGCTCTGGAATCACTGTCTCAGTGGTGCTCAGCATATCTACCCTATGACTCTATTTCTCCCTCCTACTTGTGCTTTCATCTGTGACCGGGCACTTAAGAAAGACCTGGGCGCTGGTCTCAGCTTCCCGTCATGCTCGTTGTGATAATCATGTGTTTGGGGTAAATAACACAACTGGCTGTGGTCAGACTCGGGACCTCACTGGTGGGACGGATGCCGTGCTTTAGGGTGAACCTCTATGGAGAAACTGTACAAGGCTAAATTCATTCCCAGCTCTCAATTATGGTAATGACAAACTTGTTTTTCTGTGTGTGCCCAGAGATTTTGATATGGCTCTGGAACGTGCCTGTGCCAAGTGCTGCCAGAGAAACCCCCAGAGTCTCTTTTGGCCCATCTGCACAGGAGATGTATGTGGTGCCTTTGCTCTTTATGGGCCAGATGGGTTGCTCTCTCTTGAACTCCTCCCTCTTCTGCTCTTTATTTACACCGACAGATGCTGCTTAGTGATTATCTGTGCTGTTTTGTCTTCTTTTTCTAGAATAGACGTGAAAATCATTTTCCTGTGCCTTCTTTGTCACCGGACATTTGCCCACCAGAGCTTACCATCTCAAGTAAGAGACCCGCTGAACTGTTTTCTTTGTGTGGGTGACAAGCACAGCCTTGGCTCCTCGGTGCTGAGGAAGATGAAATTCATCTTGATCAGTGTTTATATTGCTGTCGTGGAATGTCATGGTGTGATAACGAGACTCAGCCCGCTAGGAGAGAGAGAAGGTAGCAGCTTGGCTTACTCAACTGGTAGTTATTATGTCCATGTTTGTCCATAGTAGCAAAATTCTTTACTAAGGCGTTCGGAGGACTAAGGTATTCACAGGACGCAACTTCTTCCACTCTCAGCCTGTGTTTCGCTTGCAGCAGTGTCTTTGCCACACGCAAAGAACCCGTCAGACTTGCATCCAGCAGGTGCCCTTGCAGGCAACGTTCCCTTCTGATGGGGATGGGTGGTCCTCGGAGACACTGTATAAAAAAGTCAATTAATGATAGTTGTGATGTACATGGCAACCCTGGGTGTTATACAGACATTAATGATGCCCTCAGTTGGTCGAATTGGGAAATTGCTTATAGATGTCATAGAATCATAGAATGGTTTAGGTTGGAAGGGACCTTAAGTCATATTTCTCTCTACATCCAAGCTTCACTTTTGGCTTACTTTTCCACGCTGTGTTTTCTCTCCATGCTCTGAGTCCCGTGCTGAGCTATTAATCTGGGGGGAGAGACCTACTCTGTTCATCCAATGGGATGGCAGCAACAGGGGGTGTACTCAAATCACCCTGCAGCTTCACAGATCCCTTAGGAATTGCAGGAATCCTGAATAACTCCCATGATCCAGCATCCAGGGAGATGACCTCCAGCAAGATCCCTATGATATGAAGGTTACTTCTGCCCAGAGGAAAAGCTGGGCTTTCCCGAGCGAGTTGCTAGCAAGCCCGTCATTCTCGCAAGCCCATCATTCTCGCGGCCACAAGGCAGACATCTCTTCCTTCCCCATGCGCTGCCGAGGCGCTGGCCCGGCTTGTGAATCCCTGCGCTGTAATTTCCATCTGGAAGGCCGAGAGTGAGCATTGCAGGGTAAATTGTGTTTAGTCTATACCTGAGATTAGTGGGAGAGACAGAGAGCAGACAGTGCTGGGCTGGGCGTGCGCCAGCGCTCTGCTCCCAGGGATGCTCTGTCTCACCTTGGGAAGCTCAGCAGGCTTCAGCCTTCACCTTCCGTGCTCTGCAGAGACCCTGGGACAGCAACAGCCCTTGGGCTGTCCTCCCTGCCCCCAGCATCATAGAATCATAGAACGCGTTGAGTTGGAAGGGACCCTTAAAGGCCATCTAGTCCAACCCCCCTGCAGTCACCAGGGACATCTTCAACTAGATCAGGTTGCTCAGAGCCTCATCAAGCCTGGCCTTGAACGTCTCCAGGGATGGGGCCTCCACCCCCTCTCTGGGCAACCTGGGCCAGTGTCTCACCACCCTCAGTGTAAAGAACTTCTTCCTAATGTCTCATCTAAACCCGCCCTGGTCTAGTTGAAAACCATTGCCCCTCGTCCTATCGCTACATGCCCTTGCCAACAGCCCCTCCCCAGCTTTCCTGGAGCCCCTTGAGGGACTGGAAGGGGCTCCAAGGTCTCCGCGGAGCCTTCTCTTCTCCAGGCTGAACCCCCCCAGCTCTCTCAGCCTGTCCTCCCAGCAGAGGGGCTCCAGCCCTCCCAGCATCTCCGCGGCCTCCTCTGGCCCCGCTCCAACAGGTCCGTGTCCTTCTTGTGCTGAGTGACTGCTTCTCTGTGGGTGCCTGATGGATGCCCCGGATATCTCCGTGTCCGGAGCCAACAGCAAAGCCACGTGGAGCTAATCCTGATTAGCCATGCATCGAAGGGTAACAGCTCTGCCCTTGAACTTGCAGAGTAAAGTGTTGGTGGCCGATCCAGCAAACCCATTTATTGCCTCTTGCTGCTCCCCAGCTGCTGGCATTAGCAGAGCGGATGAATGCCTGGATTAGGAGGATTATGCTTGTGCAGCACCTCTGCTGCTTCTCGCTGCCTTCTCCTTGCGCCTGGGCTCTTCCCCGACAGTTGAGGAGGATGGAGAGAGAAGTGCTCAAGAGGTTCAGGAGAAGAGGTGTTACTCGGCAAGACGGAGCTTCCCGGGATGTTAATCACATCCCAGACTGGCAAAAGAAATTACTCCTGGGGCAAACCCTGTGCCACTGGCACGAGGGAGAATTTTGTCACTGAGCCAGACTGATGGCTTGAGAGTGGGCAGGGGCAGGCAGCTGGGCAGGCAGGCAGCAGCCCGGCACCTCTGGCAGGGGAGCTCCTGAGTGGGTAACACCTTCTGCAGCCTTTTGCTCAGGGAATGTCACAGTTTCATGACAGGCTGAGAGAGCTGGGGGGGTTCAGCCTGGAGAAGAGAAGGCTCTGGGGAGACCTTGGAGCCCCTTCCAGTCCCTCAAGGGGCTCCAGGAAAGCTGGGGAGGGACTCTGGAGCAGGGAGGGCAGCCGTGGGACAAGGGGGAAGGGGTTTACACTGAAAGAGGGGAGATTGAGATGAGATCTGAGGAAGAAACTCTTGGCCGTGAGGGGGGTGAGCCCCTGGCCCAGGTTGCCCAGAGAAGCTGTGGCTGCCCCATCCCTGGAGGTGTTCAAGGCCAGGTTGGACGGGGCTTGGAGCAGCCTGGTGTGGTGGGAGGTGTCCCTGCCCAGGGCAGGGGGTGGCACTGGGTGGCCTTTAAGGTCCCTTCCAAACCAAACCATTCCATGATTCTTATGGACAAGGGTTAATTGTAATGGAAAAGGTGGGGTTCCCTCCAGGTTGGAGGAGCACAAGAGGCAGGACTTGGCAGCAGGGCTCGTGGTCCCCTCTGTCCTGTTTCAGCTGCAAAGGCAGTATCTGTAATGAGGAGGCAGTTGTCAGCAGCTGCTTCTTCTGACCCCATGACAGCTTTGCACCAGCAAAGCAGCTGCTGTTTCTGCTTCTGTCTCCCTCTGTGTCCGCCTCGCAATGCATGGGGCTCCTTCCACCCCAAAAACCTGCCTGCCCAACTGAGGGAAAAGGGTTCAAGGCTTTTTGCAGCCTTGGGGCGGGGAAAAAGTCTTGCACCAGTGTTTTTCCACATTGTTTTTAATCTGTTGATTCCTTTTTCCCGGGGTGTTGTGAAAGCCAAGGCTGCATTGTTTTGCTTAATTAGAGAAGACAAGACCCAGGCAGACTTTTGGGTTTTTTTTCACAAATCACCATAACTACCGACCCCAAGACTCCACAAAAATTTGTGATTGGAAATTTCCAAAGTGCTGCTTTTGCAGCCCTAGGTCCTTGGATGAAACATCCCATTTTAAGTCATGCAGAAGCCCAGTTTCAGTAAGGGTTTGGCCCAGTATCCAATCTTTTCAATGGTGGCTTAGTTCAGACTTCCAGGACTGGATTTAGTAAATCCAGGTGTTTGATTTTTGGCATTTCATGCAACGAGAGTTCTGAATTTTGCTTTGCGGGCACCTCTTTCCCCTACCCAAGTGCTCTTCCATCAACGTTTACTTTTGGCTTTTCAGCACCTGCTTCAGCATCTAATCACAAAGCAGCTTCAGGCACCAAACCAAAAGTAGCGCTGGATCCCCACGTGCGGCTCAAGGATGGGAAACTGGAACTGGTAAGTGGAACGAGTCCCTCTCCGCAGAGCCAGGTCTCCTCTCGATCCTCTCCCAAGGTGCGCTGTGCAGAAAATATTCCGCTGGCGTGATATCTCCTTTCTCTCAGCTACCACATTATTGGCAAACAAAATAAGCTTACGTGAATGGTCTCCTTGTACTGCTTTTCTGTGAAAGAACTGGTCGAGACCTTTCAGCTCTGATTCTTGCACTTGGGCATAGAGTACTTGGGCCAGGTACGAGCATGCTGGTCACTGTGCCACTTGTTTTTTGGAGGGACTAAAAAACGCACACCTGAATAGATATAGTCTAAGAGAACCAGCTTTCCTGTTCGCACAGGACAGAGGCACAAGAGACAGCCACCAAACTGTATTTATTACCAGGAGTCTGGAATAAAAAAATGGATCTCAACTCTTCAGTCGAGTTTTCTGGAGGTTGGGTCCAGTCTCTGAAGGTAAAAAGGGAGAGGAGGTGTAGTGAAACATCCCAATTGTGTCCGAAGGGGCATTGAAACACACCTTGGCTCATCTTGGCTAGTTCTCAACGCTCCGGGGAGCTCCAGAAGTCTCCTCCTGGCAGTTGCATCTCCCTCGGACGTAATGCCTTTGACTCAGGGCTGTAGGTGCAGACAGTTGCCCTCCAAACCTTCTGGTGCTGCTGTCGCTGCTGGGGTGACCTGGGGCAGCCTGGTGTGGGCGAGGGAAGGCTGAAATTTGAGATACCTCACCGAGGATCCATCCAGAACCGCTGCTCCTTTCATCATTTTATGGAAACTATATTCCACGGGCACCATCGAAAGGCAGGGAGTGGAGCTGCCCGTTTGCTCACTGAGACCCCGGAGAAGGGCAAAGTGCCCTTGGGGGGCCATACGTGTTTTTGGAGTGTATTTTACACTCTTGGGTACTGTTGGGTTTGGGGGGAGAGCGTGGGAAGGCAGCCCCTTCTGCAGGGCCGGGGGACTACAAGGAGAACCCGATGCAATGAGCATCTGCTGCCACCCGACGGCGGATCCAGCGCTCGCCCTGTGGCTGCTCTCGCCTCCCGGGAGGGCAGCACGCAAGCAGGAACTTTTCTTCTAAGCCTGCATAATTCTCCTAAAGCGGGATTTAGGATTGCTTTCTTGCAGCGACCTCTGCTCGTCATGGGTATAAAAGCAGCTCCTCTTTGGTGGGAGGAGTGGGGACGCTTGGTTTCCCCTTTCAAAAGCCAGCATTATGAGCGGGCGGCTGCCGCGGTGCCAGGGGCAGGACGTGCAGACCGACTGGCACAACCCGATAAGGTTTTGGGGTGGCTCACGCCAGGTGCCACCATCAGCACCCACAGCCCGGGAGCCTGAAGGACCGCCTTGCGCTGGGGTGGTGGGCAGAGGAGCAGGAGGTGGGACCCAAACAGGCCTCCTAGGCAGGACAAGAGAGCGGACAAGGTCCCATGGGCACTTGCAGGTGATGGAAATGTGAGCAAGGTCTCGTCTCCAGCCCTTTTTCCAGAGGACCATGTGGGAGGTGCTGTAGATGCATGAGCAAGAGCCGCGGGTGCAGCCTGGGACAGGCAAGTGGTTAACTCAGGCTCTTTCCCAGAGTCTGATGAGTTTGACTTTGTCTTTTAAAAGCTCTTACTTGCTGCCGCCAGCAGCAGAGTGGAGTTTGCACAGGTTTATCTGCTTCTGCGTGGTGCCCTGGGGTTGAATTGATAAATATCAGTGGAAGACAGGGCACCAGGCATAACGAGAGAGCAAAAGGTGCAATGAAGAAGCAAAATGTTTGAATGTCTCCTGTTGCCATGGTAAATACTCTGTGAACAGCTTTTAACGTCTCGGTTCCAAACACAATTCCTGGGCAGTAAAAGAAAGAGGAGACGCTGAGCTCTTGGCAGCTGGGCCTTGCTTCAGCTCCACCGGCTTTTCATAAAGCGCCTGACAGTTTGTCATAGCTGCAAATCTGTTTGCAGTCGGTATAAAATGTTCTCGGCGGGATGTGAACATGTCCCTGACTTTGGGAACAGGCATTTCTGTACACGTGTAGGAAAGGAGAGACAAGAAATCCAGCCCAAGCCTGCTCCTGTGGGAGATGCTGCCTGGAGAGCCCCTTCCAGGAGAAACCCAGCACCAACTGTCTTCCCAGCGCCTACTTCAAAGAGTTGCTCTTCCAGTATTTTTCTTTTTAAAGGCTCATTGTTTCTGCTCAAGGTTCTGCAGTATCTTGGTCTGGATGTGACTGATGAGAAGAAGAGGCAGATACGGCAAAGCTTGAACACAGACTCGCAGGGGACGGTGGCCTACGGAGGTGAGCAGGCATCTCTGTGCGTGACGGGGTCTTTCATTTTTGCACAGCTTTGCTGAAGGCTAGGAAAGGAGAGAGGCATCTACTGAGAGGTAGCAGGTAAGACACCTGCCTGGGCATTGATGTAGCCTCAAAACCGCTAAGAAAAGTCACAAATACAAAAGAAGGTGTTTGGTAGAAGCATACGTAAAATGAAAATACAAGAAAGTTGCTGCGAGGGCTCACTTTCCTTCACCCCGATCTTGCCAAGAAAGAGCTGGCCAGAGGACACGCAGAAAATAAAAGCCTGCCCTGCTTTCTGCGACCTGCCAGGGCATATCTGGCCCACCGGGTCTGCTCTCCAGAGTTTTTTTTCCCCAAAATTCAAAGTCATCGGCAATGTCCCCACCAGCAGCAATGTCCCCACCAGACAGAACAGGTTTGCAAAGCACGATGCCTCTGGGAGGGATGTTTTTGTGCAGAGTGAGCGATGGGATACAGAACCATGCGCCTCTCCTAAGGGTGACGGGCTTTGTAGTTTGTGACAACAGAAATAAGGATGATCAGGGGTATTTGGCGGATGTGCTGGCACCAAAGATGCTGTTCTTGTGGTAAAGGCTCCAGTTCCTGCTGCAGCCCCAGGTGAGGACTGGGGGGGTGGGACCCCGGTGCTGCCTCCCCTCCCCTGCACCGACTGCCATCTGTCCCACGTGGCCCCTCACGCTGTGCTTTCCCCAATATCCAAAAGCAAAACAAACCTGGATTTTTCAGGTTTGTTAATTTAACACATTTTCTAAGTGCTGATGTCATTGAGTTGTTTGTTTAAATCAGCCACGTGAGAAATGCCAGCAGACAGGCAGGTGCCTTTTGTCAGAGAAGTGTGGGTTTGGCTTAAAATTTTAAAACTCTGAGAACCACAATTGGGAAAACTCTGCTGTGAAAACATCTCAGGTTTTTTGGTTTCTAAAAGTTTAATTTTTTTCAATTGGATAAGAAACGAGAGTCTGGGAAAGGTTGTCAACGACTTATTTAAGCTTGATGGGATTGCTGAAGAACCCAGGAGTGTTAGAGAAGGCCGTCCGGCATTTCTAAACCTGCTCTGCTTGGCAGTCAGTGGATGTTGCCAAAGTCAGTGGCACTTTCTCCTTACGCACGGCGGTTTCCTCTTTTAGCCCGGTAAAAACTAATTCTTTCTCGCAGATCTTCTCCAAGCACTCAGGGATGTGATGCAGGAGGAGCTGGAGGAGGCTGGTCTGGATTCCAGCTCCGTGCTCTTCACGCAGCACGAAGTGGCCAGTTTGCTGGATACGTCGGCTTTTCACTCACCGGTCAGTCCAACGCGCTTTTACATTGAATCCATGGATTTTCTACGTGAAATCTGCGCAATTCTGAGATGGGAAAAGCTAAATTACTATTTTCTGGTTGTTCTACAGTTATAAAAAAAAGTCAGAACTATGCATTAATCATTTTGATTATGGGAAATTATATAAAAGACCTCGGACTTCTCATTTTCAATAAGGAAATAACAGTATCTATGGGATGATAAGAAGGAAGTGGCCTGACAGTGATGCAGAAGGAAAATTAGCCATAATTAATCAATTCAAACTAATTTTACCTACTTCAAAAATGAAAATTCACTGTAGCATAGCTATGCCAGGGAGCAGAGATCCCACAGATCCCAGTCCTGTGGGATGAAAATAAAAAAACGCTGTAGTTGAAATATTTAATGTGCCTTTTGATCTGTCGCATAAAAATGCGGACTCCTTTTCAAAGTGATTTTGATTCATCATTATTCTGGTTTTGGAAAATAATATCCCTGCCGTTATAGCCCCATGCTTTTAGTAAAGCATGAGCGATACGTGATGCTGTCTGTCCCTCTGCCTTGCAGACCTTCGACTCTCTCAGCTGTAATGGCAACGAGGAGCTGGAGCAGCTGCAGCTGGAAATGGTGGTTCTGCGGCAAGAAGTCCGACGGCTAAAGGTGGAGCATCTCGTCTGGGCAGATTTCTTGGCTGGTGCCTTCTGCTGTAGCTCACTATAGTCATAGGCGAGGGTAATGGTGTAGCCAGTCCCTCTAAAGAAGTTAACAGTTTGGATTCTACGTGTTCCAATTAATGGATGGAGAGCAGCCCTGAGGCGAAGGACTTGGGGGCGTCGGTGGGTGAGAAGCTCAACACGACCTGGCGATGTGCATTGGCAGCCCAGAACCCCCCACAGCCTGGGCTGCATCCCCAGCAGCGTGGGCAGCAGGGCGAGGGGGGGATTCTGCCCCTCTGCTCCGCTCTGTGAGACCCCCCCGCGGTGCTGCCTCCAGCGCTGGGGCACCAACAGCAGAAGGACACGGAGCTGTTGGAGCGGGGCCAGAGGAGGCCCCGGAGATGCTGGGAGGGCTGGAGCCCCTCTGCTGGGAGGACAGGCTGAGAGAGCTGGGGGGGGTCAGCCTGGAGAAGAGAAGGCTCCGCGGAGACCTTATAGCAGCCTTTCAGTACTTAAAAGGGGCTTATAAGAAAGATGAGGACAAACTTTGTAGTAGGGTCTGTTGTGATAAGACAAGGGGTAATGGCTCTAAACTGGAAGAGGGGAGATTGAGCTGAGATCTGAGGCAGAAATTCTTGGCTGTGAGGGGGGTGAGCCCCTGGCCCAGGTTGCCCAGAGAAGCTGTGGCTGCCCCATCCCTGGAGGGGTTCAAGGCCAGGTTGGACGGGGCTTGGAGCCACCTGGTGTGGTGGGAGGTGTCCCTGCCCAGGGCAGGGGGTGGCACTGGGTGGCCTTTAAGGTCCCTTCCAACCTAAACCATTCTATGATTCCTTGTTACAAAGGTGACTCTCACCCTCTGCTCTCCACAATTGCCTCTTCCTTGCTCTCACCCTCAAAGGAAAACTTATTTGTGAAGAAAGTATGCAGTCCCTTTTTAGCAGTGCCTAAATATAGTTAAAAATACAAAAACAGTCTCACAAATAAGTCAAGTCTATGAATAACAGAAGCACCTCCTGTCCTGCCATCCTGACCGCACTGCAGATCGCCAGTGTGGCTGTTAGCACTATGGCAGTGTCCAGGTGGATTACTGCAGGCATGCAGGTCGCAGCCCAAAAAGCACTGTGGTGGGGGAGAGTGTGCACAACTGCTTCTGTGAAGTATTATTCCTGTGGGTAGGGGCTACAAGACCAGGGTATCTTCTAGAGAATGTTGTATTGTTTTTTGTTTCTAATCCGGTGACAATATTTTCCCTAGTCTCTCCTGAAAGAGGTGGAGAACAGCAAGAAGTCGATGGAAGATGAGCTTCAGAGACTGAACCAGGTTAGGGAAGAGATTGCTGGGGGCCTTGGGGTGGTTTTGGTGGTTGGTGGCTGAGGGGGATTGACCAGAACTTCTCGCTGTTTCCAGAAAGCCCTGGGCTTCCTCTCCGAGAACCGGACGCTGCACAGCAAGCTGCAGATGGCGGAAGTCGTGCAGAGACAGGCTCACAGCGCGGAGCAGGACTACGAGGAAGTGATCCACTTGCTGGAAGCTGAAATTTCAGAACTGAAGATGCAGTTGGCGGGGAAAAAAACAAAACACGTCTCTGACATAGAGGTAATGCCAGCCCTCAGCCTGGGAAAAAAATCACAACCCTCCTGACCCTTCTTCTGTTGGTTCCCCTCCTCCTGTTTATAAAGGAGAAAATGAACGTAGCACATACGTCATTTGTCGTACATGACCACAAGGCCAGGTCTCTGTATAATTTCCACTGTCCATTCCAAAAGAACGGTGGTTTTCTGTTTGTAGCCAATGTCATAAGTTGGTATTTCCAAAAACCAAGGATGGCAAGTCATCATCACCTTTCTCTTCTTGCCCCATCCCCGTCTCAGGAGGACATCCTGGAACTGAAAAGACAGTTGTCCCTGGCTGACGGCCAGCTACGAAAATCAGAAGTCTCGCGGAAGCGCCTGGAGATCTGCAATAGGAAACTGCTCCTGTTTGTGCAGGTGAAGTGCTGAACCGCCCCCGCTGCTGGTGGTGGCATCACTGTGGCCTCTTCCCTTAAGGGTGATTTTGCAAGTCCAAATAACTTCCTGCTCCATAAGCAAGAGATTTATTTTTTTATTATTCTATCTCATCCTAAAAAGGCACTGTCTGCTGGTTAGGAAACTAGGGAATGAACTCATATATACTTACATACCTGTGAGCTATGTAAACACCGTGGGGCAGGTTTTGCCTGGTGGCTCTGCTGTTCCCGAGTCACTGGTCCCCGCTGGTTGAGGCTGCTCCAGGAACTCCGCTGTCGAAATCGTGTCTTTTAACCTTCCCTTTGTATGACTGGCGGTCGCTTCTCTGCACAAAAAATGTGAACTCGAAGAGCGGTTTTCCTCTTCCGGGGCTTTTTCCCTCCACCAAGACTTCCTGCAAAATCGCACGCATAATTGCTTTAGTCTTTTAATTGACTGTTCTTCCACTTCACTGGTAGTATCGGGAATACAAGCTTGTATAATTAGTAAACTGGTCAGCATGGGATTACTAGTGTTCTATATATCTGCTACAGCTACTAGTAGCCCGTGCCAAGAGCTCTTGAAATCAATAGGAAACAGTGAAGCGAGAGGAAGCGTCGATGCCGTGTCCTCTGCTTCAGAGAAGGAAGAATTAAAATGCCTCTCGACCTGCAGCACTACGTGCTGCTGCCTGTGCGGTTTGGGGTTCGACTTTGAAAATGGATTTGACTTGGCCCCAGGGTCAAACATCGCAGGATTTTGACCACTGGAGGAAAACATCTTCCTTTTTTTATACATCCCTCAGTAGTGCTTGAGAATTCACTAAGTGTGTGTGGAAATGAGAGCTTACGCGTGCCCGTACAATCCAGAGACCAGGGACTGCTAGTAGCGACGATCAAGGCTCGCCGCTGAAACGCAGCCTGCAAAATTGTTCTTTGGAAGAGTATTTTTACGTTGCATTTCATATAGTTTAATGTTGATATTAAAAGGCATAATTTAGATGTGTCTGTATATTTGCATAGGCTGCGAAAGTTGCTTGAGTTGCAAAAGGCCTTGAGATATTCGCTTCAAGGGCAATGAATAAGCAGAAGCTGATTACTGTCATATTAAATCTGATCAGCAGGAAAAACCCATGGGGTTTGTTCTCAGGAATTATTCAGTCCTACAAGTTTAACCCCTTTTTTTTTTCTTTTTTTGGTTTTTTTTTTGCCTGTATGGCAGAACGTCCACAAGGTCCTGAGCGCACCCAGTCATTTCCCAGATGAGAAAAGGTAGGAGATGGCTTCTGGGAATCTTGAACAGGAACGTGAAATGTCCTTTTCTGACCTTTCTCAGGGGAAGGTGATTCACACACGACTTACCCAGAGTTTCTAAACATCCTGTCACTTTGGAAGGGAAACCTTTGGGGAAAGATGATCTGGAGGCTGCTGGTGGATTGGTAGTCAGGGGGTTTGGCCTCCATCCAGGCATTTTTGGGGAGGTGAAATGCTCCTCTGGTTAAGTTGCTCTTGTCAGCAGAGAGCCTAAGCAGGTTGCTTCAAAGAAGCAGAGTTTTGACCCACCTGCTTTTCCCAACGTACGTCAGTTTTTGACTTTAGGACCGTGTCCTTTTTTTATTAGCCATTACAGAAACTGGTAAAGCGTAAGCAAAGAGCTAGCATGACTCTCAGCTGCATGAATGGTTGCAGAAATGGAATCCAGGCTTCTGGACTCCCCTTCAACCTGAACCTGCCTTCTATCACTTGGAAAAAAAAAATGTATCACAACTTTAAGTGTGTTTTAATTGATAAAATCGTGGTCCCATTGATAATGATTATCCCCTTTAAAAAAGACGGTTTTTAAGAATGATTGAAAACAATTTCTAAGTTTCCAAGATGGTTACTTTATTATAACGAAGGAAAAACTATTTTTGAGAAATTCTAAGAAATGCATTGCTATCTGTCTATAACACAATGATGTAGGTATGTCTAAAAGCCAGTTTCCTGGGCTGCAGTTCCCCCCGAATACCCGTAATTTATATAGAATATCCTTCATGAGAGGCTGGCCAGGATTTTCAATGACCATTCTATGATAGAAGTATTGATGGCACTTTCCATATTTATAAGAGTCAACCGTGAAACAGAAGAGGATAAAACAGACGCAGTCTCAGATACATCTCTTCCATCTTCAGATCTTGTTGACCTTTTGCTATCAGAAGCTGAAGAACTGTTAGCGCCAATCCTCTCCAACAAGGACGGTAAGAACTAAATTAACTGGAGAAACCTGAATCCAAACAAGTCTCGAGGATGTCTGTTAGTGTTATTTACGGTTTCCACCACCTTATGTATTTTTTGCCATACCAGTTAAGCCTCCCATACACGTACCTGATTCCCTCATGCTAACTGAGATGTAATTGCCCTCCGTGTAACCATGTGAATCATCTCTGAATCTGAAATGCAGACTCGCAGTGTAAGGAATCAAAGGGTGTGACTCGCGCCCAGGGCCAGAGGAAAGGCATTTATCCAGGGGAAAGAAAACCCAACAGGCAGGAGGATGGTTTCACGGAATCATAGAAATGCTGGTTGAAAGGGACTGCTGGAGACGCGGAGTCAAATCTTTTGCTCCAGGTGGGACCATCACGCCAGATGAGACCTGCAGTGGGTTTAGCCAGCTGTGCTTTCAGCCTCCAAGGATGGAAATCCGCAGCCTCTCTGGATAATGTGCTCCTGAGCTGCATTAGGCTTTGTGAAAAAAAGATTTTCCCAGCATCTAGCCTGAACTCCCCCAGGTGCTATCTGTGGCCACTGCCCCCAGTTATATTGTCTGCCACTGCCAAGAACAGCTTGGCTCCAACATCTTTGTAATTGCCCTTGGAGTAGGAGTGGGCGCTGCGAGATTGCCTCTCAGCCTCCTCTTTGCCAGGCTAAACGAGCCCAGCTCCCTCAGCCCTCCCCAGCCTCTCCTTGCGGGTTACGAGCCCTAGGGCTCCCTTTGCTGGACCCCGTACAGTTTCTTAATAGCTTTGAACCAGGGATCCAAACCTTCCTTACTCCATACAGGTATGACGACAGCAATGCGGAGCAGAGGCGAACAGTAATCTCCTTGTTTCCTCGGGGTACAAATCAGCCTAGACTTCCTTCCACTCAGACGTCTGTGGATGGGAGAAAATCAGAGAAGAGACACCTAGCTCCATGGGAGTCTGAATGAACTTTCCCAGCCTGGGACTCTGAGCTTAGTCCAGGAGCCATAAACATTTGTTGGTAGCAGATATTTGACCCGGCTTGTCTCCTTCCGTGCAAAAGGAGAGTTTCAGATCCCCTCCGTGTCATGATTAGGTGAGCGTACAGCCCCAAATAGGTGCCCAGCCTTTGCTCTTTGACGCTATTCACCAACCAAACATGGCCATGGTCCAGCATTGTCTTTGTCTCAAAGCCCAAGACACGAGGGAAATAATTGCAGCCTTTAAGGAGCATCTCTGATAGATGAGCTTGTCAGCATTTTCAGAGCTCCTGCATCATTTAAATGTGCATTATCTTAATGTAGCAGTGCTACTTGCATTGGGCAGTAGCAAGAAAACATCTAACCTTCCACTTATGCTTGGTTGTGTGCTTAATTTGCAGCTTTGCTGTGTGACAGAGACCAGTGCCTGCCTGCTGAAGGAATCCCAGATTACAAGGAGTAGGTGTCAAAACTGCCGCGGTCTGTAATTTTGACAATACACATACTCAAAATGCCTGCTTGTTTTGTTGGGGTATTTTTAATCAAAATTTTTGCTTGACGACTTTTAACCAGATAGTCTAGTAGAGGTCTCCAGATGGCCATGTCAGAGAAATATGTCCCTTCCTAGACAGCAAGAGACTTCCCGCCCCGCACAGCGAAGCACGGTGTGAATTCCTGGATCTCTCTTGATTTCTAAAATGCTCATTTTCCCTCAGGCCAGCTGGGAATTTACAGTTCTATGGCTTGTCTAGCTGGCATTTTTATAGACCGCTGTGAGCTCTGAGTAAGGGAAAAAGCATCACTAATGTGTTAATCTTTTATGTTGTGGTATCAAGATGGTGTGAAGTCCCAGCCAAGGAGAGCAGGACATCGTGGCTTTGTTTGGATCTTCAGTATCTTAAGAATTTCCCTAAAACCTCTTAAATGGCTTATATTTGACAGAGCCTTGTCCTAAAGATATCTGCTGAAAGGGCACTTTGAGACTTAAATGTCTACGACCACTGTCTTAGCTGATCACCTTAGCTCAACCCGTAGATCTGCCAGCACAGTTTTTTAGTTGGGTACAACGTAGAGATTTGCAAACCATGACTTCAAGGTTATGAAAATCACTTTCAGACAAAGCAGATGGCCAGTACAATCCACTAGCCATGCAAGAGCCGTGGCCTCTTTTTTTCTTTTGTAATTAACCACCGTCGTCTTCGTGTTACCGCCTGTGTCCTTCTCCCAAACTATGTAAAACATATCTCTCGTTTTCAGCCATCTTCATCAGAAGACCACGTGGCCTCCTCCTCCTCCAAGCCAGAGCAAGAATGAACAACCGCAGCCACCAAGTCCAACCAACGAACTGCCTAAGAAGACGACATAAATCTCCCATGGCTTGCTCGTGCTCCAAACTGGGACTGTCCATAATGCAGCTGCTGCTGCGCTGGGCGAGAGGAAGGACACGCCACGGGTGCTTCAGCTTCCAGGCAAACCAGACTAAGAAACCAGCTTTCCTACCACGAGACTAATTCTTGCTAACTACCCAAGACTTTTTCAGCGACCTCCCCTGAGCGTCTACCTCTGAGTTATCATACACGGCTATTTGCTCACGGTTTTGCAGCTTTATAGGAAAAATCTTCTCAAGAGGCTACAAGGGCCTGGATTTCACTGGCAGCCTTTTAGAGCTTGTATTTCTGGGTAGTAGGAGGAGCATGAACTTACCCAAGAGACTCAGGGGTCTCCAACAGATTCCTTGTGGTATTCCATATGAAAAACCAAAGTATATTTAGCAACTGTAATCAAAGCAGCCTAACCCCTAGCATCCTAGCTGTCTTGGGATAGGTACTTCTCTTTTTATTCTTTTTGAATAGCTTATCCCAGCTGCAATGCTTGAAAAGGAAAGCACCATCTCTTGGAGAAAGGGCCAGCCACATGCTACCGGTGAGGATGTATTGCTGGACACCGAGCACTCCCAGGAACGCGAGAGAGCACATAGTGAGCATATTTCAATAAAGCCCCACAGTGTCACTTGGAAATGAGATACGCATGATGCAAGCGTGTGTGTGGTTAGCAAGGAAGGGGGTAGAGATCCGAGATGAACACAAGGTCTGGAAAATAAAATGGAATCACTTCTCAGAAGGCGTTTGCTTTCTGGGTTATGATCGCGGTTGCTGAGCTCAGCGTCTCTGAGACAAATACCCTGCCTGGGTCTGGTTTTTCCTCTCTCTTATTTTGGCAGCTGGTAGCAAGATGCATTGAGAAGTTGCAGGAAAATGGGGTGCGTTCTGGCTGTTACACAGAATTGTTACAGTTACTTCAGATCTCCTTTGTGGGGGCTCAAAGCGTGTGGATCCTTTATAGCCTAAAATAAAGGCTTAGGAAAAATCATGACCCCTCACCCTCTACTGTACTCAAAGATATCACTGCCCTGCGAAAACAGGAACTGTGTGGTGGAAGTTCACATAAATAACCAGTCCGAAATTTTGGTTAAACTTCATTTCATAGCTCGGGGTAAATTAGATCTTTTCAATGCATGCCTCAGAATAAGGCATGCATTAAAATAAATCAGGGATGACTTTTAAAATAAATTAAAGGACTTCTTTTGAAAGGAAACATCCTTCTTTGGACCACTCACAAGGAATACTCCCAGGAAGGAGATACTTTCAAAAAATATTAATATTGGGATACTCTGTGGTTAATAGCTTGGTCCCCAGTGCTCTCTGTTTCCATGGAATGATAGCAAATAGTGGTGTTACTTGTGGGTTTAGCCCTATGGCTTTGTCCTCATCCCTCTCCTTCTACAGACAGGACAAAGCCACAAGAAGACAGGTGAGAGGTGCACAGAGCTAAATCCAGTCTCACCAGTTTGGTCTACCCTGTCTCTGGAAAAACCTCTCCCGTTCCCCTGGGGTTAGTGTGGCAGATACCAATCTGCTCCTAGCAGTGTGTCTTCCAAAGCGTTTGGCCAGAGGTTGCACCCTCGGGAGATGGCTCCAGCCACTGCTCGCCACACTTGCCAGAGACCAGTAGAAACAAGATTTTGGGAAGTAGCAGGTCTTCAGCTCTACCATGTCCTCACATATCCCCAACGGCACCTGAGACACCTCGCAGAAAAGGCACAAGTTATGGGGAAAACAGAACTATTTAGGCCAAACTTTAAACTTGTGGAACCCAACAAGGAGTTTTGCTACCAACACCAAGAATCACGGAATTGTCTCAAAATAGGAGTATCGACCTCCCCCTCCCTGAGTGCTGGAAGGGCACAGCCCAGTCCCATCCCAGCAGGGATCGGTTACGTGGTCTGAAAGAGAATACACTTGATACTGCTTCCATAGTCAAGTGATTTGTCTTTTAATGTCCCAAGAAAGAAGATTTTGTAGAGAAGTATGACAGTGGGGGAGGGCTTGGATGAGACAAGCACAAACTTTTGATGCTAAGACATGTCAAAGGGTGGAAACAGCGAGATGCTGGCCCAGGGCTGCTGTATTTTGTGTATCCTGAGCTGTCTGCTAGCAAAAGGCGCTGTGAAGGTATTAACCTTTTAAAAAGCCCACAGTTCTGTGCTCTCAGTTTACTGGCAACCTCATTGGAAAAGAAATCCTCCAGGTTCCTACCAGCCTCTGGAGATCCTTGCATTGAGCAAGGATCAGGCATTGTGTGCTTTCCAAAGCAGTCATATTTAATTTAACTGGTTTCCATTATTTTCTTTGAATTTGTCGTGTTCCTTTTGCCTTTGTTTCAAGCGCCGAAAACTTTCCGTTCCCTATGAATAGCGTTGTTACCAAGCGCTACCTTTTCAGAGCAATGTCGAAAGCTAGGATGCGATGAGAGTTGTGCTCCTGGAGGTGATGAGGATTTCAGTGACCCAGAATAACAAACCTGTGTTTGAGGAGAGCTACCAGGCTGGTGAGGGCTCTGGAGACCAGGTCGTATGAGGAGAGGCTGAGGGCGCTGGGCATGTTCAGCCTGGAGAAGAGGAGGCTGAGGGGAGACCTCATTGCCCTCTACAACTCCCTGAAAGGAGGTTGTAGAGAGGTGGGTGTTGGGCTCTTCTCCCAGGTGAATAATGACAGGACCAGAGGAAATGGTCTGAAGTTGCGGCAGGGGAGGTTTAGGTTAAATATTAGGAGGAATTTACTGAAAGAGTGGTCAGGCACTGGAACAGCCTGCCCAGGGAGGTGGCTGAGTCACCATTCCTAGAGGTGTTTAAGAACCGTCTAGATGTGGCACTTCAGGGCATGCTCTAGTGGCAGAGATTGTAGGGTGTTTGGTTGGACTCGATGATCTTAAAGGTCCTTTCCAACCATGAAGATTCTGTGAATTCGGCAGAACTCAGCAAGTCACGGGGTGATGTCTCCTCACAGACCTACCAAGAGGCAAAAAGGGAAATGCATAAAGGAACAAACAGCACGGAAAGAGAAGTCACAGAATATATCATTTAAACAGGATGCATTTTATTTATGGAGGGCTTGTCTAGCACTCATGCAAAAAGCTGAATTCTGTCTTAATTTGCAATATTATAGCTTCCTTGTAAAGTTGTGGAGATGTGCTGTCACAATGGGCTGTATGAGAAACAAGAAGGAGGTGGAGGAGTATTTCTGATAAAAACAAGTCCTGGCTGGTATAAGGTGGAAAATGGCAAGTATTTTATGAGCCACTGGGGAAAATTCAAACAGTCCGCGCAAATGGGCATAATAGACCACGTTCAACACATTGCATGTGTATAAACTCATAAAGATGCATCAGTGTGGTCAGCTGCTGACCTGGGAGATTTGGGTGTTAAATATCACTGATGCGATGGTTTTATTTTGTATTTTTCTTATGCAAAGCAGAAATCCAGTTCTTAACTGTTGGTGGATCTGAGGCTGGGACACCTCTTTCCCTAAGGAAAGAAAACAAACCAAGACATGACTCTCTATTTTAACAGCTGCAGAGAAAGGGAAGGCTGGGCAGGTAGCCGCCTAGGCATTATCTTGAAAGGTGAATGTAGCAGAGAGCCATTAGCACAGTGTTTATCTGCAGTCTGATGGGTAAGGTAACGGAATCTGCTGTAAAAGTGCTGGACCAGAGCTCATTAGATCTCCAGTTTCGTCTCTGCCGGTGATCTCTGCCATCTCACTGCGTGACCTTGGGCAGCACGTTTCGTCTCGGTTTTGCACCAGAAAAAAATGGGACTGACAGTATCAGCTTCTCTGTGTGGGCTGGGGAAGGCAAAGCCCTCGGGACCCATCAGAGATGGGGTGTAGCCTTTGGGCAGAAAGGATCTGGCGAATGGTGTGGTATGATGTACCGCTGGTCTGCATTTTCTGTGAAAAAAAAAAGCCTCAATATTTTAACTTTTGCTGACTCTCAAAACAAACAGACTCAACTTTTGTTTAGCTTTCATGAAACAGAACTGGGTTAAGTGCTAAAAGGTTTCTCTACGGAGATGTAGCGGTAGCAGAGGTGAAAGCTAGCCCTGAACGCTGCTGGGGAGGAGACTGGCTTGTCTGTTCCAGCACTGGAAGCTGCAGAGACTCCTCTTTCCCCCAGCTCCACTCAGTGACACGGGCTGGACTGAAGCCCAGTTCTAGTGAGTGGAAATACACTTCCACGCCGCTTTAAATATGGCTCGAAAAAGCAGGTGAACTTTGCTGCTGAATTTTTAAAGAGTCTGTTTAATGTTTAAACAATGCTGATTTTCTAAGGGTTGTTGAACGCGTGTGAAAGAGGGCTGGAGAGCACGTCGGTGTGACGATGCAGAGAGGGCTCGGCTGGCTGTGTGATGCTTCCTTCTCCTGCACCGTGATGTTTCTCCTGCACAAGGCTGAGTCTACCCCAGCACCTCCAAGACAGACCAGAGAATTTTCTGGTGCTGGTGACTACAGTGTTTCCACAAACCTCCTTTGCAGCTTCTTCAGAGGTCAGCGGCTTTCAAAATAAGGGAAATAGCAATAACAGTACCATCGACAATCCCTACAAGGTTTTTTTTCTGCACGTGATGCACCAGCTCACTTGAATTTCTGTTGAGTTTTTCAAATTTACGCCCACAGCTGAGGCACAAAAGTTGAGAGGAAGAGAGTTTGCAGTGAAAAGCCCTCGGTAATGGGGGAAGTGGAGGCTGAACGGTATCTCCAGACCAGACGTCCTTCCTGGCAGACGTTCTTCTTTCTAACTACAGAGACTGCAGGCGTTCCTGGGGTGAGAACTTCTTTCTGAGCAGCTCCCACGAGAAGTACTGAGGGCGGAATGCCAGCCCTTGAGGCAAGCACTCAGGCCTTGTAAGTGGAAGGAGAGCAAGAGACTTCATGGCCCTTGGAAATGCCAGGGGAGGGTTGGCTCTCTGTCGGGGGAAAAGGTAGCCTACCGACACTGGAAAACATCAAGGTGACCTTTTGGCAGCGGGAGCAAATATACATTGGAAAACATATCTTCAGGGCTGCCCAGTAGACGAAAGGATGGGACAGCTTTGATATTTGACGGCTCTGTGGGTTTGTTGTTTGCAGAGCAGTGACAGGCTGGTCTTGTTGGTCTGCAATAGCAGAACATTTCAGGAAATATTGCTGATCGGAAATAGGACCGCAGCTTCCTGAAATGCCTGCCCAGATAAGGGGACGCTCTACAGCTAGAAGTGATAAGGAGGCAGGAAAAGACAAAACGGTAAATGTCAGCGCGACATTTTTCAATAGCATCATGCAAAGTGGCAGCTGGTCCCGAGGGAGACCTCGAAAGGCGGTTTTGAAGGTGTGAAACATTTCTAGGCATCTTCATCCCTCTCCTCCATCACTTCTTGGTGCCACACGCTCCTCCTGCCCCACGACCAGGCGCCTGCTCGGCAGCTCTCTCTGCCACCCCACAGCGGCTGCGGCGTCTTGTCCTCCATGTCCTCAAGGACCCTACCAGGTGGTGACAACTGTCCCCTCCAGCCTCATGGTTTGACGAACAGGGTCCACTCTCACGCGCCCCAAAGCACAGGGCAAGCGCGCTCTCCCCAGCGTCCATGAAACAACGTAGAGTTTCAAAGACAATAGGAGAAAAAAAGGCCGAGAGACGAGGATGTACCACAGCGTTCTCCTCAACGTCTCTTAGCTGGATGATTGCCTCTTACCTTGGGGGGAGAATTTCAGCTACGGGAATGTTTGCTCCAAGCGTGAGCTGCTCAGTAAGTCACACAATAAATCAAACCTCCACACGGCACAATGGTAAGGGTTTAAGGACTGAGGCAAGCAGGCGCCTTGGCTCACGAAGGCCTGACCCACGCCGCGACGAGCTGGGTTGGGTCTTGTTTGGGAGCTGTGGCTCTGCCTCCCGGTCCTGGTGTCAGGTAAAACAGAACCAATTTTCTGTTCAGTAATTTCACTTTGCAGCTAAACCTCCTCTACGTGAGCTCTCTGGTATTAACGGCGCATTTTATGCGTTGCAGCCACGGAGGTTTCAACATCACGGTGGTAAAACCTGGGATAAATCCTGTGGTAAATCCTGGGGTAAGTTCTGGGGTAAACCCTGGGGTAAAACCTGGGATAAATCCTGTGGTAAATCCCGGGGTAATCCCTGCGGTAAATCCTGGGATAAATCCTGGGGTAAACTGTGGGCTAAATCCTGGGGTAAACCCCCGGCCCAAATCCTGAGGTAAATTCTGTGGTAAACCCTGGGATAAATCGTGGGGCAAAAACCTGGGATAAAACCCCAGCCCAAATGCTGGGGTAAATTCTGTGGTAAAACCTGGGATAAAACCCCAGTCCAAATCTGGGGTAAATCCTGTGGTAAATCCTGGGGTAAATTCTGGGGCAAAACCTGGGGTAAGCCCCTGGCCCAAATCCTGGGGTAAATTGTGGTAAACCCTGGGGTAAAACCTGGGATAAATCCTGTGGTAAATTGTGGGCTAAATCCTTGGGTAAACCCCCGGCCCAAATCCTGAGGTAAATTCTGTGGTAAACCCTGGGATAAATCGTGGGGCAAAAACCTGGGATAAAACCCCGGCCCAAATGCTGGGGTAAATTCTGTGGTAAATCCTGGGATAAATCCTGGGGTAAATTCTGGGGCAAAACCTGGGGTAAGCCCCTGGCCCAAATCCTGGGGTAAATTGTGGTAAACCCTGGGGTAAAACCTGGGATAAATCCTGTGGTAAATTGTGGGCTAAATCCTTGGGTAAACCCCCGGCCCAAATCCTGAGGTAAATTCTGTGGTAAACCCTGGGATAAATCGTGGGGCAAAAACCTGGGATAAAACCCCAGCCCAAATGCTGGGGTAAATTCTGTGGTAAATCCTGGGATAAATCCTGGGGTAAATTCTGGGGCAAAACCTGGGGTAAGCCCCTGGCCCAAANCCCGTCCCGCTTTCCCGAGGCCCCCGCGCCTCAGCCCCGCGCTGCGTCATGGCGGCGGGCGGCGCACGTGCGCGGGGGCGGGGCCGCCTCCCCGCCGTGTGTGTCCCGTCCCGTCCCTTCCCGTCCGTCCCCCGCCCCGCAGCACAATGGACAGCGCTCTGCGGCGCCGGGCGGGGCGGAGCCAGCGGCGGGGCGGGACCGGCGCGCGGGGCGGTTGAAGCGGCGCGTGGAGCCGGCGGCGGATCTGGGGCCGCCGCGCTCGGTATGGGCCCG
>VXBH01001637.1:116267-142847 GCA_013400035.1 Rynchops niger
TATCCGCCCAGCTAGGGGGAGCGGAGAGGCGAATTTTAGTCGCAATCCTGCGGGGATTAGGGAGGGAGCGGGTGAGGACCTGAGGGGCGGCGAGCGGCCGGTGCCAGCGGGCCGGCTGGCTGAGGATCCCTTCAGCTTTACTTAAAAAAACCTTCAGGTTTACTTCAGGTTTTAAACTTTGCCGGTTTGTGCCCTGCTTGGAAGAAGTTGGCTCTCCTCTCGCCTAGGTGGGCCGCTTCAGGGTGGGCTTGCTGTGGAGGGAGCAGCGGGTGGGACCCCGTTCTGCGTCCGAGCATCGCCCTTGGGGCCGTTTTCACTCCCCACCATCTGCTGAGCTCGCTGGGGGTCTTAAAGTTAAAAAAAAAACCCAACCCAACAAACTGGCCTTGAAGTGTTTGCAAACTCTAAAGCTGACCCTGGTGAGCTGCTGCTAAATGTATTGATGGGTTTGGGTCAGCTTCTATATAAAACCCCACTGGCTTTGGGGCAGGGTTAAACCAAGCGTGTGCTGTTGTGCGGGTCGCTTGGTTTAACTCCTCCGAGTACTAAAATCGCCTTGTGGGCAGTGAGGAGGGGGTTTTGCTGGTGGTACTGCTTGTCTAATTGGGCTAATGAGCGTGCCCGTACACCATACCTGTGATCAGGGAGAACAACGCCGCAAACTTCAATGAAACAGTTTTGTGCTGGTTGCACCATCGAGGGTCCTGGTGACTAGACCTACTCTTGTTTTAGGTGTTAAGCTGAAGCATGTCTCCATTCTGTAATTAAAATTGAGTATTGAACTACTGATAACAGCGTTGATGGATAAAATGGTGCGTGTAGTATGACTCCCTATGGAGTAGCAAGGCGAGGAATGAGGGGCTTTCCTTCAAGAAAGCTTATCTACTGCTGCAGGTTGTCGAATGCTAGGGATTTAGGATGAGGCTGTGCGTAAAAGGTCAGTGATGGTTCTTTCTTTGAGAAAATTAATTTATGAGATCAAGGTATAGAAGTATTAGGCATGAAACTTATTTTGATACCTACACGGAAGAAACTGCTAGCTTTACAAGGCTTTGAAAGCAGAATGCTGCACGCTGTTCCTTGTTCTTCTTCCCCTCTCTGCCAAAGAGACTGTTCCTTATTGTGTGGTAAAGAACATGTGAGTGTTGTTGTTTGGATGTTTGTGTTGCTTGTCTGTGTAATCCGCAACAGGACCAGGACCCCAGGCATCTCCGCAAGGTGCGCAGAGCGGCGGCCGGGCTCCACAGCAGCGTGCTGGCTTGCAGCCCTTGTGCAGCTTCACCCCTGCACCAAAGGTGTTTCTCAGGGGGCAAGATGAAGTCCTGCCGGAGAAGATGTCTTCTTCTAAAAGATAGTAAAGGCTTATGCTGGCACCCCTCTGCTTTGAGGCTTCTTTATATCAAGCTACAAAAGACTTGTTCTCGAGCTCTTACGTGAAAGAGCTCTAATAAATATCCTACAGTTTGATACCATCTTATTGTTATACATGTAAAGCATCAGCTCTTGTGTCAACATCTACCTAAGTGAACGGCATTTCAGGCAGAGGAAATGTCACACACCTTTCCCCCCACCTTACTCTCGAAGGGGGGAGGAAAGGCTACAGTCCTGCAGAGTCCCCCTTTTTCTCTCTGGAAATATCAGTTTAGCTGGGTGCCGCAGCTGGCTTTCACATGTTGTAATAGCATTTGAGGAAGTCTGGAATTCTGCTATTTTCAGCAGTTCTTCTTCAGAAACAAAACAAAACAAAAAAAAAACCTGCTCGGTGGTTCTCTTCCAGCTGACGAGAAGCCCCACAGGTGGGAGAGGTTAATAAAGTCGCTGGCTGCCGAGTTTCACCATCCAACAGGCAGCTCTGATGTGGCAAGAGCTGAATGAGTTCATACGAGCCTGGATGAGAAGCAGGGGTTGGGGGCTTTGATTTGGGGCTTTATGTGTATTTAATACAGAAACTCAATTTCTGATTTCCAACCATCTGGCTGTATTCTGTTAAGTGAACCTCTCCTACAAATAACAAAAGAGAAGTTAAGCATATGGAAAATCCCTCAGGTATGTAGTGGATGATTCTAAATAAAGTGGAAACCCGTAGTTAATCTTGCTGCCTCTCTTCCCATAGCTGTGCGCGGAGTGATGTGTGTTGCTCATGGGAGCCCTCACACTCTTCAAGCTCGCTAATATGTAACGGTAGCTTTGCCTGCCGTGCATACACCACTTCTTGTTAAGAACTAGCCTTTCTCTCAAATGCTACCAAAGTTCCCGCAAGGAAATGCATGTGCCGTCAGGGGTTGATATCCTTCCATTCCATGTCCCCTTCCATGCCCTCCTTCCCCTGGTACAATGCCAGCTGGTGTATCTCAAGCTTATAATTAACTCTCTGCCTTCTAGGGTTTGGTTCATCTGTGACTTTCTGTGTCGGTTGTAGCAAAAGGGGGTAACGCGGGCCACCTGGACTCTGCAGGGAGCTGCGGGCTGCTGAGCCTCCGTGCTGTCGGCACTGCTGTCAGCCTGTCACGGGATGCTCTGTGAACTGTGGTAGCTGCCGCTGTTTTCTGTGTTCAGGTGTGCAAAAATTGAAATGCTTTTAGTATCTAATTGGAATGGTTAAAGTGATTATTAGCTAGGTATGCTCCTTCAATGTGTGTTGTTGACAGCTCCAGCCTCTCGTGAGTTTTTACAAACTGCGCTGGGCTTGGCCAGCTGAAATCATGCTCTTCCCTGGTGTTGCCCAGTGAATGGCCACAGGTCTGCCTCTAGCTGCGGGTCGGGGTTTCTAAGTGATCAAGCTGCAGTCGAGTGAGTCACTGCTCTTCAGCTGAGCCGTAGTTCCTAATACGTGCTTTTAGCCAGATCCAAATACAAAGTAGCCTGGGCCGCTGTAGAGGCTGAAGTGGTGTGATGGATTTTTAAGGAGCAGATGTATCCTGTAGTTGTGGAGTTTCTTTCTGTTTTTTTTTTTTACAAGGTGGTTGAACATAACCTGTTTATAATTTGAGTGGAATACATGAGACGACTTTAAAAACATGTCCATCATTTTGGTTCTAAAGCCCTGTGAGGACGCATGCCTTTAGCTAATATGGCCCACCTGCTCAGCGGTAACACCTGAAAATCATTGTTGGTGCTAATTATCCATCTGTATCTGTGCGCACTGTGTAAGCTACCTTTCACTGCCTTTCCTGATTCTTTTTTTTTTTTTCTTTTCCCCTCAGGAGTTATAGCTGGAGTCCCTCTTGCTTTGAGAAGCAGAATGACTGTCTCACAGCACTGTTTTGAGGAGAAGGCGTAGAAGGTCTGCCGCTGCACCTTCCCCAAGGTATAAAAGGTTTGTAGGGCAGGTGTGAGTTATCTATCTGAAAGAAGCTGTCTTTCTTCCACAGCTTCCCCTGGGTGTAATAGTCACTGGCTCTTTTTCTCAAACTTCCCTCAACTAGAGAAGCACGGGGCAGTAAACCCTTGGCAATCAGATATTGCAGCCGCTCGGGAGCAACAGGTCTGTCCGAGCAGCATGGTTAAGGCTGTTGAACTACAGTTTGTGCCACACTGTTGTTCTGTTGCTGTCGACTGCGTTTCTGTGCTGTGGATGATCCCGGACTGACTGGTCTGTCCTGAGACTTCCTCCTGTGGAGGTCCCTGACCCCCTCCTACAGAAGCTCAGGAATTCCCGGTTTAGCAGGCGAGGTCAGAACTGGGAGCAAGATCACAGCTAAATATGTTTGACGAGGCTTCTCTTGCTATATTTGCACTTACTCGGAAGGTTCCCGCACGGCCTAGGTATCGCGCTTGCATAATCATATTACAGCGTTGCGTTACAAGGTGCCCTGCGCCTCTTGGCTCGGGTATCTGATACGTGATAGCAGCCCCAGCTTCCTGGGTGTTTGCTTGCCCCTGCTCTGCTCGCTTCAGTTTGAGTTGGATGCTCTGCTGATGCATTTTCTCTGCGTTTACTTGTTCTGCCTGGACTGGCTTTTAGTACCGCTAAGACTCCTAGGGACCCAGCAAGTCCTGAACGTTGCTCCTTGGGTAACGGGATCCTCTGCAGAGTAACTGTCCGATTGTGAGACCCTTCTGCAAACATTCCCCGTTCTCAGGTATACTCAAACTTTTAAAAATTTTTCCCCCCTCTCCCTTGTTTAGATTTTACGCTGTAGTGGCATTTTGCAGCAGTCTTTCTGAGGGAGAATCGATTGCCATTTATTTGCCTTTTAATTCACGTTTCACCTGGGGTTTTGGGCTTAAAATGTCAGGAATAAGTTGTCTTAATGCTCTGACTGTTGAGTTCAGTGCTACACTGCGTCATGTTGCCGAGGGCTGTGTCTGCTCAGCAGTGGAATTTGAGTGGGGTGGAATCAGCATAGTGTCTCAAACCAGCCGTC
This sequence comes from Rynchops niger, assembly GCA_013400035.1. NCBI lineage: Eukaryota > Metazoa > Chordata > Aves > Charadriiformes > Laridae > Rynchops > Rynchops niger. The sequence goes on from VXBH01001637.1 coordinate 120,635, forward strand.
AGCCTTTTGTGTTTCTGATGTTCGTGGATGGTATTAATGGGAGCGATATAAAGCAACTTAAAGGAATTGCAGAAAGCAGCCTAATAACCTTTTTTTNTGGTTTATGCACTTCCTTGAGATGCAGGTTATTGATGCGTATTTGCGGGTTAAAACCCCAGCAAGAGAGTCTGAGGGAGGAATCCTGATGAGAAGAGTGAGAGGTGGCGAGGAGAAATGAAATGCTGAGAACTGAATTGTTTCCATTGCAGGCAGTTATTGCCTTAGTTCAGCTGGAAGCAGTGGGCAATCCAGGCAGTGGGATGTGATTGCCAGCTTTAGCGTCAGGCATGTGCTTTAAGCATGCTGTTTCCTTTTTGTTTTAGCGGGTTAAAACATCTGAATGCTACTTTGTGCACAAAGGCATTTAAAGCACCAAGATATGGGAAGCCGTGGAAGCTTTCAACAAGGGGGATTTTGTGTAATGATTACAAATGTAATGCAGAAAATGGGGATGGGGGGAAGAATCGCTATTTAAGCTTTGCAAGGCTCCTAAGACAGGCTCCTTCTCCTGAGTACAGTTGATTCTGGCTTTACAGCTGTTTTGTGCTTTAATTGTTGTGAGTTTTGTTGGAGCTCTAAGTTGAATTTACTGCAGTAGTGTTGGGAAGCAGCAAAGGATGCTACCACGCGCTGGACACAGCACTGGTCTGGGACTGCAGAGACCTGCCTTTTGTTCTGTCTCTGCCACTGACTTGCTAAGCAATGCTGGGCAAGATATTCTACCTGTCTCCTCCTCTGTGTTTGTGAGAAAGAGTTAAGGCTTCTTGTAAGCAATCTGTGAAAATTGCTAGAATGTATTGTGGTGTTTGGTGTAAGGGATCTCAGATTTTCCGATTTCTTTCTATTACAGGTGTGTAGTAAAAATGGTGCAGAAATACCAGTCCCCAGTTCGAGTCTACAAATATCCTTTTGAGCTCGTCATGGCGGTGAGTAATACTCAGCACTTTTATTTCTCCAGCTGCTAAGGCTGAGGCTGCAACTTCAGGCCAGTGGGAGGTGGGGGACAGCGGTTTTGGCTAGCGTGCCTTTGTGGCAACTTTATGGGTACATTGCAGGAACGGAGATTTAGCTCTAGTTATCTTTTTGTCCTTCTTCAATTTTTCCATGACAAATAAGAATCGACATCTCAGTATTTTAAGAGGGGCAGTTTGGTCATTGGAGGGAAAAAAACCCAACAAAACCCAACCTTCTGTAATTACTCTTTCACAAGGAAGGAAAAAAACTGTGATATTCAGGCAGGCAGGGTCATTTTGTGGCCAGACACCGTCTTTGCCATATCACCAAATGCCGTTCAGTTTCGAATCTCTCCAGATCTGATCCCAATCAGGATTGTAGGATGCATGTTTCTAGAACTTGATTCTAAATTATACTGTGCTTTTTGATTTGGTTAAAAACTCGAAGTCTTTGGAAAAATTCTTCTGTATGTTTTTCCCCTATTCGCCTTGTGATTGAAATGTTTGGAGATCTCTCTCCGAATTTGGTGATTGCCACAAGGGGTTTGACTGCTGTAACTGAAGTTCCTTTGCTGGTGATGCAGAAAGCTAATGTGACCATGGCGGTTTGCCTAGGTAGAGTTTGAAGACAATTTGTGATATTCTGGACTTGGTCACTGCTCTTCAAGGTGTGAGTCAAATAGCCTTCTGAAAGATTTGCTGTTTGCATTTCAAGGTCGGCACTGAGCGTTTGGGCATTTAGCCGAGATGCTTGCTTATAGACTCTTGCAAGGCTTTGTTTGTAGTCTTTTGGGCATTTCAGTCTGCACTAGGGATCCCCGAGACTTAGCATTTGCCACTTTTAGTCTGCTGCTTTCTTCATTATCTCTCTTCCCTGCTGAGCAAGGACACCAGTTTTTTTTGGTCTGTTAGGATCGAGACTGAAAAGGGAAAGCTGTAGGCATTTCAGATAGCTGAAATCATTCCCGTGAATGGAAGGGAGAGCCTGATGCAGTACATTGTGTTCATCTTGACAATGTTGCCTCTTTTGGCACTTACTTCCCGGGAACCCAGATGATTTGTTTTATCCAAAACAGCCTGCAGTCTTTTATTTCTATTGTTAAAACTAGGAGAGAGATTCTTTTATGGTCCTAAGTAGGAATGACGGAGCCCGAAAGTAGCAGCAGTTCCTCAGCTGAGAGCAGGTGCCATTCACTTTGATGCTCTCTAATTATCAAAATTAACACTTTCTTTTTGACAGTTGGGCTCTCCGCCCCCCCCCCTTTCCCAGTCTTATCAGAGGTTGCCATGTCTGCTAACAGCTAAGCCAGTAACACGCTGTAGAAGTGGCCCAACCAGGCTGGGGCCGATATTTGTTGTAATGAAACTTTTCTGGCCGTGTTCTTTGTTCTCTCAGCGCATCCTGTATCAGAACAAGACACCAGTACTTGTTATGGAGATACTGGTAGTCTTCGCTCTATGCATACCTCTCCTCATTCCTGTTGTCTATATTAGCAGGATAAACCAAACACCAGATGCCCGTCGCTAGATTGGCTGCTGATATAGGAGGTCTGCCTCTAGACAAATCCTTTGTAAGCTTGTTAGCAGAATGCCCAAAGGCCAGGGTTTGATGGGTTTATTTTTCAAGTGCTTTAGTTTTATTTGCTTTCAGTTTTTCAACATGACAGAACTCAAAATTCCCTGGGATTTCAGGGCCGGGATTGTAAATGCCATCCTTTAGGCGTTCAGCAAACTCAAATTCCCATTACCTTAGCAAAGTTATTAGTTCTCTTTCTTGTGAAGATTGAGTTACTTATCCAGGGTCACTCAAAGGACTGTGTAGTCGAGTAGGGAGCTGAATATAGACCCCTTAGTCCCACTCTAATGTCCTGTGAAATTCACGTGTTCACAGCAGGATCTGCTTTATTATAAAGACTGGCATTATAAAGTAGTGTTTCGATCTAGTGGCAGCCCATGCAGGCTGAGCTGGATGTAGGCTTTGTTACCGCATTTGATGTGTTCAGATGGAGCCTTCCATTCGTGTGGAGGCAGCGCAGATTTCACAGAGCTGTCAGGTGGTAGCTGTCAGTTGCTGGAAGTTTTGCAGGGAGAGTGGGCGTACAGTGAAGCTGTTTTGCTCCTCAGCACGTGGCATTGCTGTTAATCTGCTTCAGCATAAATCTTGACAGCAGCTTCCTCAGCACTGGGAACCTGATATTCAGCTGCTTTCATCTTTTCCCCTCCAATGCTTTGTGTGAACCTTTGGAGTGCCGAGGTCTCGCACTGTGGTTAATGGTAGGAAAGCAGAGGTTATGTGGGTGACCTCAAGACACCTCCTTATTTTGTGGGTCTCTATGCACCCTTCAGCCTGAAATGCTTGTGCTTGATTGCTCATCTGTATAACGGGGAGGGTCATACTTCCTGTGGTCTGTTCAGGCCATGTCATGAGGTAAGTAGTGTTTGTTAGGAAAAGTATTTTTCTTCCATAACCTCCAATGTTTGGACCCCACTATAGAAAACAGTGTGTGTGCAGGGCCTGAGAAACAGGGTTGTTGTAGCCAAATGAGGCAAACGATGTATTGCTTCCTGGCCTTGTTCGAGCGCAGAGTGTTTCCCATGCCTTTTGTTGCGCCCTGCTATCAGGAACACAATTTATCTTCCCTGGGCTTGTACAGAGTGCGTGTGCATAGAGCTCATCCTCTAGGCAGCACGGGGCTCTGCTCGACAGCTGAGCCGGTGCTTTCACTGTTAATACCTTTGTTATTGTGTGTCTCCGGATAATTGTCTATGGATTTACACTCGGCTGCTTACTAATGCTTCTGCAGCTTGTGTTCTGGCATTTGCAGGCAGTAGATTTGACACATCTTCCAGTCCTTGGAAGGAGGACCGCATTCCCCTTCTTGCTCTCTTTGCCAGTCCTGTGCATCTGAGGAAGCAAAAAGGAATCAGCTTAGTGAGTCTCTTTTGGTCGTTCAGGACTTCTGAATTATTTTTTTTTTCTTGTTAGAAGAGTCCTCCCTTCTGAAAAGATTTAAACAAAGGACAATCTTTCCTCACCTGTCCAAATCCACAGTAGTCATTTTCATCTGCTTTGTTCCTAATCTGCACTCGCCGCATTAACAGATCAAAAATGTTATGCTCTTCAAATTATAACCAGTGCCTGACATCTTTATCCCTTCTACTTGAAAAGAACCTTGACGTTTCTAATGCTTTGTTACCTTGTCATGTTTTTCCTTTCCATTTTATCTCTTCTTTGTGTGTGTTTCCTTTTAAATCGAGCTGTTCCCTCACGTGGGTTGTCCATGCCTCTCTGGGCCTGATCTTGTCTTCTCTTCAATTAGATCAGCAGGTTTGAGATTGCATATGTCTCCTGATTTTTATTTATACAGATAAGAAAAGCACCCGAGTATTAAACACACTTTTTATTTTCTTTGTGTAGCAGTCGTAGTTTTAAAGCTAAAAGGGTTCTTTTAATAAAATGTTATAATGAGGAAAAACTCTAGATGGAGAGGTCATTCTGCCGCGTAGCTCATGAGTGATAACTAACTTCGTAAATTATTGTGAGCCTTCTCTGATGTATGGAGACGAGAACTTGACTTGGGGTGAGCAAGTCCAAAATGCATAGTTGGACAGGAGTTAAGCTAAGAGAGATTGCATATTAAATATTATTTGTTGCCAGTGCATTGTTAGGTTGGATGAGATAGCTTTAGCTGGAGAGTTTTAGCTTTGAAAGTAGCAGGGAGTTTTTTGTTGCTGTTAATTTCAGTAGTGCACTCAGCCCTTCACACTTGCAATTGACGTCTGCCGTTTTCACAGACTTTATAGTATACACTAAAATCGCTTAGGATGGTTCCTGAAGCTACAGAACTGAAATAAACCCCCAGGGACTCCTACGTGGTCTTCCGTACTCGATGTATAGTTTGAGTTGCTGCGATAGCGGTGTAAATGACCAACTTCATGACAGCACTTCTGTCAATTGTTTCGTCGTCTTGACACATTTACAATGCGCTTCACGTCCGGCTCTTATTGCTACTAATAGCAATTTATGGCTTCTGCTGCAAGCGAGGGGTCTTTCTGCACAGCCTGGTGCCAAGGGAATGGGAAAGGATGCAGATCCTGAAAAAGGTGAATGCTCTGCTTGCAAGTTTTACACCTGGAACCAAATTAAACCTTTATCCCTTTACTACCTGAGATTCTACCTTTTCTATGAAACGAAAGCTCTGCAAAGCACAACGCTAGTGGGTTAAAGGCTGGGTTTAGTTAAAAGCTAAAAGGCTATCTATATCTGAAAACATAGATATGTGACTTGACACTTAAGCTTACTGCATACGGGTATCAGCTTTATGATTGTAGCCTTTGTGAGGTTTACTACTGTTAGCTAAAAATATGCCATGGCTTTCGAAAGACGGAACAAAGCTCAGGCATTTGGAAGTTTGCAGCAGCATCAGTTCTCATTGCGTGTGCCAGCTGTAGTCCGTGCTTGGGATGAAACTGCTTTGAGCCCCACACGTGCACGATATGAGTCAGTGCTTCTTTCTGCTTGACCTCATTTCTTGGTGCTGCCCACGGCATGTGTTGACACATATATGAGCAGCTGAGAGCCTGATCTCTTGAAAATGCATGCATGGACAGCAATGGGGTATGTTTCTGGCTGCCCTGATTGAGTCGTGCTCTTCAGTCTAGGATGCTTCTGTTACGTGCAACCTGAGTTTGGGGTGGAGAGAGGTTGTTCTGTGGGGGCACGTGTGGTATATAGGCATTTCTTATCTCGAGCATCACTCAGGCTCTCTACTAGATCTGTTAGGTGGCAGCTCGTTATTCCCCTGCTTGTGTCTGCAAGTGAAAGCTTGGCCATCTGAGGTCCTGGCCTGCCACCCATACTTCCAGGCAGCTCTGTGACTCTTTTCTGGTTTTACTGGCAATTCAGTGTTTGCATTTAGTTGGTCTGGAATTCTTTATTTTTCAGGTAAGATAAAGTAGGAAATGAATGGAACTGGGGTGGTGTATACTTCTGTTTCTTTGAAAGGCTGAGAGAGCTGGGACTCTTTAGCCTGGAGAAGAGAAGGCTGAGGGGAGGCCTTATTAATGTCGACAAGTATCTAAAGGGTGGGTTTAAGGAGGATGGAGCCAGGCTCTTTTCAGCGGTTCCCAGTAACAGGACGAGGGGTAACGGGCAGAAGCCGGAACACAGGAAGTTCCGTTCAAATACACGGAAGAACTTCTTTACGGTGAGGGTGACAGAGCCCTGGCACAGGCTGCCCAGGGAGGGTGTGGAGTCCCTTCTCTGGAGACTTTCAAGACCCGCCTGGATGCAGTCCTGAGTGATGTGCTCTGGGCAATCCTGCTTCATCCGGGGCGTTGGACCAGACGATCTCTAGAGGTCCCTTCCAACTCTGAAAAACCCGTGATTCCATGATTCTCAGTATGGGTGCAAAGTTGGGAGGGCAAATTTAGTTCACGCTACAAATGTGGCAGGTTTATTTAGAGTCAGAAATTACTTCACATGAAGCAAACAGCAGAAAGTATTTCTTCTCCATCATCTTTACTCTAATCCTGTGACACCAGGTCATAGTGCATCAAAAGCAGTCATCCAGGACGCTGTGTGAGGTGTGTTTCTTGCATGCTTGATGCTACTGAAGCAGTCTCGCCGATAGTTGCTGGATTTGGCAGGGGTCCTCGCTCTTGCCCTCGAATAATCCACCAGCACATCAGCCTTGACTACAGTGGCTATTCGCACGCTGGCGAAGCAGTTGTGCAGTCACTGAAGTTTTGCTCGTTTACAACAGCTGAGGACCTGGCCCATGGTTACGTGCAAGAGTCAAACATCCCGTAGGACTAAAATCAAAACGCATCGCTTATTTTGCCATCATCCTGACATCCTTTTGTGCCAACAGTGTTGGAGGCTTGGTATATGCAGTCTAATTGGAAGTGGCTCCTTGCTATTTTAGCTGTCAGGTTTTGCTGCAGGAGAAGAAAGTGAATACTGGGGTCCAGGTCCTGACAGCTAGAATTGCTTTCCATAGACCTTTTCGAAATTATTTTTATTTGTGCCTTTTCAGCATCAACATGCATTGTGTTAAAGATGTTAGATCTTTAAGTAGCTTTATTTAATGACTTCTGTTGCATTTAGCACATTGAGTGTGTAAAGAGACAGCTTAAATCCTGATATGTCATGCATGCTCTCTCTAATGCTGTGGTTTCTTAAAGGATTCGGTGTTTCACTGACTGACTGATGCGGTGATGCTTTTTTGCAACAGAACCTCCGAGCCCTCTTTTCCTGGGTCGGCACCAGAGCGCGGTCCAAACAGCTTGCAGTACACATCGGTAACAGATAAAATGGGGGGTGGGGGGGCGGGTGGTAACAGATAAAATGACGTGTGAAAGCAGTATAATATACAAGCAGACTGGTGTCTAGCAAGGATCACGGTAGTTCTGTGGGTTTGTTTGAAGCGACAAGTTCAATGTGTGTGTTCACAACCCATCCAGGTCTCCGAAAGGCTGCTGCTGTCTTGCTACGTAAGACGTGCAGATGGGCTGTCTGGGTCAGCTACGGTGCGATATCTTACACTGCCTACAGCACCGATGTACCACAGAATACATTTTTGGGGGTTCCTATATAATTAATTGTAACTACAGACTGGAATATCCCCATCTGGAGCTCCAAGTTGTTGTCATGATTCTGGTAACATCACAGTCTGGCTTTAAAGAAAAGTAGAATCTTCACTAAAATTTTTGATGCCAGTTCACAGCCTCTGCTTTTAAGTCTGAACTCTGGAAGCAGCAGCGCAGTTGCTGTGGGGAGAGCGGAGTGCTTTCTGGCAGCTGGAATCCCTCTGAAGCAGCAGTGATGGTGCAGGTGATCGGAGGGCTGTGCAGAGTCGCCAAAGAGGCTGGAGTGGAGCTCTAAGTGCAGCATGTGCAGGAGTGCCAGAGAGGAGGTTCCCGCAGCGGCCTGCTACCCACTGTGTCCTTGGATATCTGCAGATAACGCAGGGTAGAGCTTTGCAGGGTGTAGCCTGCGTGCCCTGTGGCCAAAACCTCCTTTGGAGCTGCTGTGATGTAGATAATGACACAGGTCTCAGAAACTGTCTAAAATGGTATTTCTGGTTGGCAGTACGCTGGAGATTGAGAGAGAATCCGTGTGCAAGGGGGGAAAAGTTCTTCTTTGCTGTTCAGTCCATGTCATGTGTGACATGAAAAGCCCCGATAGTAACCTGAGCGGTAGTTAAGAAGTGGATACTCGCCTGCAAAACACAATCTGCTCTCTCTGGTGGGATTGTTTGTATATAGAACTTGAGTGCAGACAAATAATACTTGGGTGTGGATGGTCTGTCTGCAGCCACGGGCTGTGCCAGGTATTTTAAAGGCAGCAACATCCCTTGTCCCTTCTTGCCATGTTTTGAAGGCAAACTTGTGACTGTCAGAATCTACTGGGTTAACATTTTATGCACTTACAGAGGATCTAGTGTTGACTCAAGACATGACGCTTCAGTGTTACTTGATGGTTTGAAACCGTGCTGTCAAGATACACTATAAATATCCCGTCATCTTACTGCTGAGAAGCATTTGGCAACAGAAGTCTGAAAGTAATGATCTCTGTGTCAGCTGGGATGACTTTTCACAGCTGTATTCATCTCTGCCCTGCCACCACCTCCTCCTGGTATTAAGCAGGTTGAGAGTGAGCAACAGTCAGGCTGAGCAAAAAGCTGATGATTCTCTTGAGATTACGGTGGGGGATGTTTCCCCTCAAGTGAGTAGAAAATGTTTGATGACCACAGCCGCTGGAAGCGGATGGAAGAATTGCTCATTCAGAGTCCTGGAGAACTGCTGGCAACATCTGCACATCTGTCCTGCTCAGTGTGTCTTGTGGGGATCCTACTAGTCTCTGATAGCTTTGCATTGCCACTGCTAAGACTCCATTTGCTGGGCAAGAATGGTTTAGGAGGGGATGGCACTGGCACTACATGTGGATTGGAGAGAAGATTTACAGTACTTCAGAGAGTCTGTACAAGATAGTCCTTGTTTTCTTTAATCTCCTTCTCCAGCTGCAACGTGGAGGCTTATTTCCTTGAAGGATGAGTTGTGTCTCCAGCTTCACCTGATCAGTGCAGGCTAGTGCTGGAAAGGATGAGCTCTAAGGTAAGCTGTAGTTCAATGGCACTGCAGCATAGCACAAGGGGACACAACGTAGCTGGAGGTATCACCGTTATCTAATATTCCCGTAGTAACTCAAAGACACTTCTCTCTTCTACTGAATGTGTAAGTACAGAAGATAAATAAAAAGCTCTTGTGCAGGGACTTAAAGAGGTGAGAAAATTTAGAGCCATCATCAATTGTTACGACTCAACCAGCATGGATTTTTTTTTTTTTTAAACTGCTAAGCACAGTGACCTGCCTAAGTTTGACGCTGAATTATGGTCAATTTGTATAAATTCTCACAGCAGCTTCTGGCAATGACAGATTGCCCTTCCCAACTAGGCATTAACTTGTAAGCCAGCCTTTTTGATTTTGGGGTGATCCACTGAGCGGTGTGTGTGTGATGTGATGATACTTGATTGCCGTGTTTTGCTCTTTAAGGCGTTAGTCACCTGAGATATCTGCTTCCTTGCCTTCCTATTTCAGCGTATGTGGTTTTTTCTGCAATGGGCTATGGCAAATGTGTCCGACCAGCTAACCATAGTTTCTGGATAAGGCGTCGCTTCACGGCTACTTGTAAAGGCCGATGCATCATACTTGTGACCTGAACTGTTCCACAACCAAGTTCTTCTCTCTGGTAAGCAGAGGAGAAAGCTGCAGCAGAAGAGCTTGACTGGGGTATTGTTTCTTCACAGGCAGGAGGTCAGGCACGTTGGTAGTTTCCTGAGTTAGCTTGGTGCAGCTGCAGCGCGTGGCCTGGTTTTAGTAGGTTTGCTGGGTCACTCGGTTGTGCCTGTATTGTAATACACAGCTGCTGCTCCCTGAATTGTTTCTTTCACCAAAATCTGAAGAAATGAGGCAAATTATTGGCTGTGGGCCAGGGAGAGATAACACTGGGTCCATGTTTGCAGCCTGGCTGCTGTGGTCCAGTGGACTTCTCACTGGCAAATCCTTTTCTTTGTTCCAGCAAAAGCATTATTTCTCAGGCCCCAAAGACTTTTTCTGCTGCTCTGCAGATGCTCTGCACCTCCTGAAAATGAGGTTCCCTTTTCCTTGACTTCGGAGCATTTCTGCACCCCAAATATCCATTCGATCCCTCCCTGCTCCCAGTTATTCCACGCATATTTTATTTTGCACTACTAGCGAGAAGCACGGTATCTGTTCTGATGGTTACAAAGCAAATGGATTGTCGTGTCTGGTGAATGTGTGTGCACACCCTGTGGTTCCCTTCAGCAGTTAGACTAAGTAGTAGGAGGGACTGCAAGATGACATGACTTTTTCCTAAAAGGACAAAATCTGAAAACACCTTAATCTGGAGAGAGATGTTTATGTATCATTAGAGCTGCTCAAAAGCTAGTCAAAGTGTATCCACTTTTCCTACTGAAAAGTGGTGAGGGGTTTATTTTGCTTCTCATCATCACTTTTCAAAGGGATGATGATCTGGACATCTCTGGCTGGAAACTTGATATCATATCTCCTCCTCATTTCCCATTCATCTGAACATCGGTGTACATTTTCTTCCGTTATCCTGGCAAACTGCACGTGGCTGTAACACGACCCTGAGGAATCTCGTTCGTTAATGCAGACTTAAACTCGGTGTTTGACCATGGAAGTTTGAAGTGTTTTAGCTCTTAGCACAAGGATGAAGTCTTGTCCTTGTAACGTATTCGTATAATATGGACTACAACATTTTGTCTACATCAGGTGAATAACAGTTTCGGTCCTTCACGTGTTCTACACAGTACAATTTTCCCCAGTAGCTGAGCTTTTACACTCTTGAAGATCCCTCTCAAGATCATCTTGGCATCATACGGGTGTCAGACCATAGTTTTTCCGTTCCTGTGCTCTTGCTCAAATCTGAAACAGCGGATCCTGGGATGCTGTCACTAAGGAAGCCCTACCAGTAAAAAAACAAACAAACAAACAAAAAAACCGCAATCAACCAAACCCTAAAGATGTGATGGCCGTGCAGCCACTTCAGAGCATCACTTATCAAGTAGAAGATGAATGTTTTCCTGCCAACCGCCGTTCCAAAATAGCTCAGTATATTTCTGCATGATTTCGTGGACAGCAGCGTTTAGCACGCGAGCTCGGTGTGTTTACTCTGCAAACCGTCTGCATGCTGATGGGCAAACTGGTTTGGGTTCTCCCGATGTGCTGTGCATTAGTGAGAAGCTTGAAGTCGTCTGTCTTAGGTGACTGGTGTGGGGAGAAAGCCAGACGTGCTGCCCTGGGAGTCGGTTTGCAGCCCCAAGGCTGGAAGGATAACATTCCCTCTAGGGTATTAAGGTATGAAACTAGATCATCTAACAAAAGCTGCCTCTTGGAGAATGTTGGAACTAGTTAGGACCCAGCAGGCACTAGACTGGAAGAAACTGCAGGAGAGTTTGGTTTTTGAGGTGTTTTCTTTCATGCAGTAATTCAGTGCTTTGGATGTCCCTGTTGTTTTGGATTCCTAAGGCCTCTGTTGTGTAACTGATTTCAAGGTCACTTGCTAGAAAAGGCTGTTGAAACCCGCAGAGGAGAAACAGGAGTAGCTGTTACAGAAGATCCTGCCCGCAGGCCACGTTCTCTGGATGGTCTAGGGAACAGCAGCGGAACAGCTACTGCCAGTCTAGGGGAGATTAAAGTGGATGGGGAGCCGGACCACGCTTGCACTCTCAATACGTCTAACACCTTGGTACTGGGAAGGTGAAGGACTCGGAGAGCACTTCTGTGCTCTGGAGGGGAAGGGGTTGAGCAGGTGTAATTAGAGGAGGGTAACTTCTCCTTTTTCTCTGTGGTTGTGAAGCTTTAGAATGTCGGGGGGTTTTTTTGGTTGGTTTTTTTTGGGTTTTTTTTTTGGTTTTGATGCTTGTATAACTTGTTCTTGTTTGGCATCTGGCTGACCTTCAGGGCAGTCTCTTCTCACAGATGCGTTTCTTTGTACTGGTTATTGTGTATTTGACCAACAATTTAGGACACTTAAGTGTGGCTTCCTTGCATTGTCCTCGAAGACTCTGTTCTCACAAGGTGTTTTCATCTGTCACAGTGGTGGGCCAGTAAACTGTTTGGCCTTTTGGCCAGCATAGGTAAAACCTTTCCGACATCTCCCAGGAGACTGCAGGGCAAAACCCTGGTCAAAGCGCTCTACTGATTTCATAGTCAGCCGTATCACCCGCTGATTAACCGTTGCGGGCTGTGATTAATCGTTTGTCAGCTCCTGTGGCGCTGAGGGGTCTTGGGCTGGCATGCAGAGCCTTGTTTCTGCTAGGGCTGAGATGGGTTTGTGCAGTAGGGCTGGGGACCCCTCTGTGTGGCAGTCCTCGTGGCTACCGTGGCAGTCCCCGTGGCTACTTGGCCACCCACGCCACCCCAGCACGTGTGCTGAGGCGCTTTGGGACCGGGGGGCAGGCTGTGCCAGTAGCATAGTCACCTGAACACGGGCACTCCAGCCTTGCACAAATTTCCCTCATCTTCCCTTCGGTGTGAAAGGAAGATCTGACACTTCTGAAACCTTGAGTACCTGTTATGGCTTCCCTGCATGTTTTAAATCTTTATTTTAGCTAGAAGTTGTTTCGCTTGGAAATGTCTTCATCTATTTTCTACTTCTTTGAATGTTTTAATTCCAACAGGCTGTCTTCTGTATCGAAGTGATCTATTCATTTATTTATTTTTACACTTTAAATGCACCCAAAACCCAATTTGTTGTATTGCCAAGCAAAATATCTCCGAGAGTTCAAACAGATCCCAAATGCCTCTGTCTTCACCCAGCTCTCGTGAAATGTAGTGTGTAATTTCAGTCTGAGGGAGATAACTGCAAAGACTTAAATGACACTTGTATGTTGGTCACATTATGCGTACAGTCCACTACAAAAAACCCCACGACGCTGCATGCCTTTCTGCAACAATTCTTTTGGAAGAAATCTGCAAAAAACCAGCTTGATTTAGGGGAGGACACCAGTGGGCCTGAACCACCAGCTCTTGTGAAATGGTTGTTTTTGGGTACAAAGAGAGCACGTTAATCTGAACCTGTAAGAAAATAACTAACGTAAACTGGGTTGTTGAGATAATTTGCTTGCTAAATCAGGCGTATGCAGTCCTCTGGCTTGCCTAGACAGGGCCTGCTGCAGTGCAACAACTCCTTGGGGGTTTTATTGGGTCTGATCTGGTGTGAAGTCGATCCTCGAGACCGATCGCGCTAGAAAAGAAGCCCACGCCGGGGCTCGAGGTGATGTGCTGGCCGGCATGGGCTGCAGGATCAGCAGGAGGTACGGAGTGTTGGCTGGTTCTGCCTGCCCACGTTAATCCCATTGGGGTTTAGAAGAAGGGAGGGAGAGGCTTCATGGAGCCATTCATTTCTTACATATATGTATTTGATCCTTTTCAAGACTTAGGTCATCAAGGTGTTTGCCTTAAACAATATTGCGGGCACGCACTGAAGAGAAAGCAGTAGCACGATACTGTTGTAATTCCTTCTGGGGAAGGAGGGACAGAGAAGGGAGAGACAAACTGTAGCTCCTATATACTGGTCAGCGCAGAGCTCCTGCAGCGGGGCGATGGAAGAGCGAATGCAGGTGGATTAGCAGCCCAAGTGTTAAAACGAGCTAATATTAAAGTCCTCTGTGCCTTTCATTTGGCTGGGATATTCTGTCGTTCACTTTGCACTCTGCAGAATCAGAGAGGAGGGAAAAATAACAACTAATTCTGGCAATGTGTTGGGGAAAAAAAAAAAATATCATTATTTCTGTCTTTGATTTCCCTCGGTTTCTCTATTGGAGCAAAAAAGGTACTGCTGTGTATAGATACTGGTTTTGATAAGAGGGTGCTGGGTTCAAAAGATGGGTTTTTCTCCTGATGGCTCAGTCCCCACAGTGATGAAGGGTCAGGCGTGTTAACAGTACAGCTTTATTGTGGCTGCAGCCTGGTGCTTCAGCTGCCCTTCAGATGATCTCGGGCATCTTCAGCCGCTGTATTTTTAGCGTTGTTGTGCAAAGAAGATTAGCAAAGGGCTTAATATCAATGTGCGAAAGGGATGCTTTCTCAAATATGGAAATGTTCCACCTTTTTAGGTGATGGGTTTGGCCCGTCATCTTAGTTATATCACCAGAGCTGTGTGTAGGCATGGGCCTCCCTGCCCTGACCTTTCTTCATTCTCCAGATGCTCTTTAGCTGCCCGAAATAGTGACTGCACTCTGTTAGTAGTTGTCCTGGTCTTGGTTTTGCTAGATTTAATGGCCGTTTATTAGGAAGCCCATGTCCAGCTGGGTCAAGTGCATAAAGAAACAGCTGTGTGCTGAGATCCAGTGGCTTTATCTTCAAATGGGAGCCAGAGGTGTCTGGATTCAGTGGTGGTGTGTGGGGCTCCACACTGGCCGTTGTGGTCCCTCAGTGGTGAGGAGGCACTTCCAGCTTGATGCTCCTGGTGAGGATGTTGAATTGAGGCCTTTGGGAGGGTATCTGTACTTTGATTGTTTGCTGTCTTAGGGGAAGAACAGCTCTTGTTTCTCTGCAAACTCTCTCTCAAACGTTCCTGGCGCAGCTGCACCCCTGAAAGAGTGGAGGACAAGAAGCTGAGACCACCACACCTGGGACTTTCTTCCAGTCCAGCTGCTTTGCACCTCTTAAATGTGGGAAACCAGGAAAACCTTGGCCAGCCCTAATCCTCACCCAGAGAAGTGGATGGTGTTGGCTGAGCCTTTGCTCCCTATGGTTAGTCCTTGCTTGTTGGAGACGGAGCTCTGGGGCATGCGGGGTTACCTGCCTGCCCAGAGCGGCGAGCCGAGGCAGCAAGGGGAACGGTGCCGAGGGCAAGGAGGACCTGGCACTCCTTGCAGGAACAGAGGTGTGGGATTTTAGGGGTATTTAGGTGGACTTGTCCATAGGCTTGACAGCAAATCACAATCCTAGTACCATCCTCATGTGATCTTCTGGCACTCGAGGTATCTAGCCTCTTCGCTAGCTGCTGTTTTCCAAAGTCACGGGATTAACTGGGGCAGCCTTCTCTTAGGGGAGGGTTTCGGTTACACTGCTTGCAAGCGTGATAAGGGCATGTGTAAGGAGTGGCATGGGACAAACAGTTGATAAATAGTTGCTAAATGTTCTGGTATTCCGGTGGCCTACAAGGTGTCCACAGCTTTCGCTGCCTGAATGCTGAGAGTCTGGTCACTAAGAATGGGTGGCCTGGAGACACCTGATCTAGTGGGAGGTGTCCCTGCCCATGGCAGGGGCGTTGGAACTAGGTGATCTTTAAGGTCCCTTCCATCCCAACCCGTTCTATGATTCCGAGTCTTGCTTGTCCATGCTAGAATAGACAAGAATAGCAAGGGAGAAGAGGAGGCTTTGACCTCAAGAGAGCACAAGGTGGTAGGTTGGAGTCTGGAGGATCGGGAGAGGATGGGTGGAGGCACAAGTAGGAAGTCTTAACTTTGCCTGAGAAGACGAAAGTGCTGGCAACTGCAGATACCAGAGAGCAGGTAATAAGGGACACCTCCCTCCTTACGCTCTGTGACTCTTGGGGAAAGTGGGGGGGATAGCTGGAAGCATCCCATGGCAGTTCCTGACAACCATCTGTAGATGCCCATCATAACAAATTAAGCTTCTAAAAGGTTAAAGGTTGCTTTGTATGGAGCCGGGTGGGTGGACTCCCTGTTGGAAACGATCACTTGCCATGGGAAGTTTTTTATTTATCTAAAACATTTTAGTTTTTCTTGGGATTGGGAGAGAAAAAAGCTCAGGTGGAGGCCTCGCAGATATGGGAAGTTCTCCAAGAAATGGAGCAAAGCGAGATCATTACTCAGCGACTCGGAGAGGATGTTTTCAAGACCTGTGCACTTTATTAAGACCAGAACTCCAGCTGGTAGTCTGCTTGCACTTTCCTCCTGATACTAGAGCAATACGATAATCTGAAATAACTTCTGTTCGTTCAGAGGTCTAGGAGCAGGAGATATGGAGTGTGTCCTTAAGTGCCTGAGCTATTTTAAGAGCAAGTATTATTCGCAGCACCAGGGTACATGAAGACGTACAGGGGCAACCAGCCTTGGAACCGCCGCAGAAGCGGAGAATGCCCCTGAGCGTGCCCGTGGCACCGTGCGTGTGCTGCCGACTGAGCTGATCTTGATCATTATCACACAAACGTCATCTTTTGTGGTAGATAATTCTTTCACGAGTGTTTATATTTTTATGTGGTTGTGTCTCTACAGAAGACGGGAAGATGGCAGCAGTTCACAGAGGGTAGGCTCGGCTGTGGAACGACAGCAAAAAATTCTTCTGGCCAAAGTGGTGTAGCTCTCTTGAGAGTGCAGTGGAAAGAGAGCCCGGGTCCTCCTCCTGTCCCAGCTGTAGTTGAATCCTGGGCTTCTGGTGCAGCTTGCGCTACTGTTGCTTCAGTTAGATATTTACTGTAGCATCCCAACGTGCAAGGCGTTTTTCGGAGATCCGAGGAAAACATTCCATTCTGCAAAGATCTTGCAATGTAATGAGAGGTAGAGAAGTTAGGGAAAGAGGAGCAACAGTAGGTAGCATTTATGCAAGTTAACCTTGTTTGCTGCAAGTACCGTGGGAAGATGGATTTTTGCTAGAGCTGACAGAGAAGCTTTGGATAAAAGGCTTTTCAGAGGGATGTGGGTTAACTAAAACAAAGAAGACTTCAGAACCAGTACAGAATTGTTTAAGAAACGGATAAATCAAGGCAGAGCGAGTAGCCAGTAATTGGTGGCCTTACCCTTGATAGCCTGGGGCAACTAGAGGACTGTTTGACACATCACATTTTTAAGGCGCAGGAGTATTAAATATTTTTAAATAGCTTCGCCATACAGGTGATATGTCTGACTGGAGTTTTATTATCTCTGGGTCAAGTCTTTAGCTAACAGAAATCATCAGCATTAGGTTCCTGCTGTTCAAGTTTTTAGGAGTCGCTTCCCAGGACTCTTTGACAGTAAGCTTTTTCTTTTTTTTTTTAATTTGTGCGTGAAAGAAAAGTTATATTAAGACATGCTTAGGTTGATGACTGACATGAGTGGATGCCAGCTTTGTTCATAACTATTTTGCTTTAACTTCAACCTCTGCGTGGGCTCCCCTCTTCTCAGAGGTGAAGGACATCTGTTTTGTTGGACTCTTGCTGTAAGGGAAGTGATTAACTCAGAAGGAGTTCACGTTAATCCTAGCCAGAAGCTGCAACTTGCTTTGTTTTCACTTCCAGGCCTATGAGAAGCGCTTTCCTACGTGTCCAGAGATCCCAGTCTTCCTAGGGAGTGAAATCCTGCATGAATCCAGGAGCGACGATGGAGCTATACATATCATCGAACGGAGCTGCAAACTGAATGTGGATGCTCCTAGGCTGCTGAAGAAGGCAAGTGGAAGGCAGACTCCCGGATTTTTTTTGGCTGGCTAAGATTAATAAGGTCTCCTAAAGTTACTCTCTCTTTCCCCGCCCCCCTCTCTTTTTGGTTCTTCATCCTCCTCAGATTGCGGGGGTAGAGTATGTTTTCTTCATCCAGAAAAACACAGTGAACTGGAAAGAGCGAACTCTCCGCATTGAAGCCCACAATGAGACTTTTGCCAACCGGGTTGTCGTCCTTGAGACATGTAGCTACTCGGTAAGCGCCTTGTTTCTACTTGCCTGTGGAGGAAGTGTTGAAAGCCAAATGTTAACATACAGGCTGAAGTTGTTTGAATGAATTTGAACGCTGAACCGTAGCGTACTATGATTAGATACTCTTGGACTGGAAAGGCTGTTGGGTCTTAGGGTGCGGGCTTTTTCCAGCGCTTTCGTAGCGCTTGAGAAACTTTTTTTGAGTTGATGGTGATTCTCTGATGGGAGCGTTAGGCCCCAGGGCGAGAGTTGAAAACACGGACGGTGCTCCAGAGCTGCTGGTGTTTCCTGTGAGTTTCTTTTTGGTTGAAATTCAAGTTAATAAAGGCGTCTGGAGCTTGGGCATGTATTTAGATGTGGATATTTAGAAGGAAAGCCTTAATATTTATCCAGATGAGGGACGGAGGGCAGCCTGGCAATTAATTTTGCCCACAAATAATGGGCACACATTTGCCCACAAATGGAAGTTTTAGCACATTATCATGATCTGCATGTTCTAAATATTTGGAGAAAGGTCTTGAGCCTTATTTGTGGCCTTGGGCGTCTCGTTTTGTGGCTATATCTTCAGCAGCAGTGTCCCATTTCACAGTAGTTGTGCTATTAGGGCTCAGTCACCATTAAATAACTTCATCTGTTTCTGGAAGCAATCAGATACGGCTTTTTGTTCCCTAAACAAAAGTCCAGATCCTGTTACTTACCTGCCCTTTTGGCAACTGGACAACAGCTCAGCTTCCTGGGAGTAAGCAAATTGTTAGCGGCTTCTGTTTCAAGCAGGACAAAGAGTTGAAACGCTATTAACGTTTTGGATGGTGAGGGGGTTTCCTGAGCCAGAGGTTGCTTGGTGGCTACGTGGGGCTTCCTGACAACTACAGTAAATCAAACTTCCATCGTTGTGAAAGGCGCTGACAGATCTGAAACGCTCCCAGGTCAGCCCTGGAATCGCTCAGACGTTGTTGCACTTGCCGGTTTTTGGCCCTGTTGCCTCCGGCTCGCGTCCTTGGGAAGGAAACGTCAGGAGCTGGGCTTTGAGGGGAGCGCTCTTCCTGGAACAGGGCGGGAGCTGGCTGGCTGCGTCCTCAAGATGGTTCCCTGCTCTA
Organism: Rynchops niger; assembly: GCA_013400035.1. NCBI lineage: Eukaryota > Metazoa > Chordata > Aves > Charadriiformes > Laridae > Rynchops > Rynchops niger. The sequence continues at coordinate 139,411 of VXBH01001637.1, forward strand.
TTTTTACCAGTTCCCTTTTCCCTGCCAGAGCGCGCCGGAAACAGGTTTATTCTCATCTTTCCTTTTCTGCAGCGTTCTCTGAAGCAACTTGGAGAAATACGATCCTGCTCTTGCAGTTACTTAATATCTCCCCCTGGGGGAATTTGTGTCCTTTATAGAGCTCGTATCTTCGTGTGGGGGCTGGAATTTTTTTTTTTTTTTCCCCTGTCGTGTCAGTTTGTGAAGAGCAGCACCTACGGAGAAAAGGCAGAGCCTTCTCAGAAGAGGGTTAAGTTTAAGATTATGTAGGGTTTTACCATATATAGAGTAACCGAGGGGAAACGGCTAAAAGGACAGGTGGCTATCAAACCGACAGTGGGAAAAACTCCCCGCTCTGCTGTGTCTCCTGTGTTTTCAGGGGGAAGGCATTCAGTGGCTGAGTTTACTATCCAAAACTAGGAAAAAAACCCCACAACTGTCGTCTTTGCTTCTTCTTTTGCTGCAGATGTAGGGGGTTTAATTGCAGCTTCGGAGAGGCCATCCCTGTCTTTCTGAAAGGAGATCTTGACGTGACGGTTTCAAGTGGGCAGGTTCCCTACTATTTTAGTGCTACTTCTGCTCCGAATATTACCATTCAGTTGGGCTGGGGCAGAGACGGGTTTTAATCTTTATTTCCTTGTGCGTGTGAAGAACACCGGGTTAACCACGAACGTCCTCATGTCCAGGTCATGATGTGCTTCTGTTACTCTGGGAGAATTAATCTGACTTTTAAATGTGGGTGCCTCATAGGAAGCCTCTTCTGTCCCCCTCGCTCTGTAGCTCTGGAGTTTAAACTGCCAGTTTGGTACCGGGGCAAGGGCCCTGCTGTAATGTGACTTATCTGCTACCATCCAACCCTATGTGTATCTTTGGGCTTAGGTTCACCCTGAGAATGAAGAGTGGACTTGCTTTGAACAGTCTGCATCTCTCGACATCAAGTCATTTTTTGGCTTTGAAAGCACAGTGGAAAAAATTGCCATGAAGCAGTACACTTCGAACATCAAGCGGGTAGGTTGGCCTTCCCTTTGTTACTGTAAAAGCAAAATCAAACCCTGCTCTCGGTGTGCCTCTATTTTGTTTGCTGTAAAATAGACCCACTATGGTTTCATGTCCTTGCTGACTGCTCTGAAATCCCTCAGTAGAGCGAACGAAGAAAAAGCCAGTGTGCAATGAGCAAAAACAATGTGCTCGCTGGAATGTGTCTGCGCAGGGGAGGGAGCAGGCAGTGCCAGAGGAGGATCGCAGTGGATGCTGTGGGTGCCAGGCTCCTCAGACACTGAGGACTCTGTTCTCATGCAGGAAGAGAAAGTTCTGGGTAAATATCAGCACCCTGTCTCTCCAGTAGCTTGGGCAGAGGTGCTTCCTTTCGGTGGCCCTTTTCTGCTGGGCTGCAGAGAGGAACAGGGCAGCTAATGGATGGTGTGGGACCAGGAGAATAGGATGAAAGTGTTATGAAGGTACTTGCCTCCATAGCATTGGAATTTGCCTGGCCAGTGTTATAATTCACTATTTGTATGGTGCTTTTATACTGAAATCTTACCAACAGGGTCATGCAGATGGAAGCAGACAATTATTTCCCTTCCCCACCCCCAACCCCCTCTCTCTAACAGCATTAGTCATCTGTCCTGAGGAAGACTCTTCTGCACCTTGCTGGTTCTGGGGAGATGGGATTGTTTATTCCTAATGAAAGCTTTCCCCTTCAGGGCAAGGAAGTGATTGAACACTACCTGAAGGAATTGATCTCCCAAGGGATCACTTTCATCCCCCGCTGGACGCCTCCCCCAGCGTGCGGACAGAAGGATGAGCGAACCCCCGCTGTTGGGCACGATGCTAATGACGAACCGCTTGAGTCTGGGGCTCGTGGAACGACCAAAGAGCAAAGTGGCAGCTCCTGCCCTGCAGCAGAGGCTGTCAGCCCTGATGGTATGCGATGTCCGGGCAGCAGCAGCTGCTGGCGATCTAAATGCCTTGAGTAGCACTGACTGATGAGTTTATTTTTATTTTTTTTTTGGCATGAGGCTTTTCTTCTGGATTGTGGGTGGGGAGGAGGGAAAGTTATTTTCTTTCTTCAAGAAAAACACAAGCAGTGGAATTTTTTTTTTTTTTTTATTTTTTTTTTTTTCCCCAGCACTGAAAAGCCAAGGAAAACTGTGCAGGCAGTATGTTTTTGTTTGAGCTCAGAAAAAACACTGGGGTTTGATCTGACCTTTAAGGTATTTTATACTTTAAATTGGAGAAACTTACAGGTATCTTGAGTATGCTATAGCTAAATTAAACACCTTTGGTTAAAAATTAACGTTCTTGGGGATTGGTTTGGAGTTTTTTTGCCCCTATATCAAGCCAAGACAGCCTGGCAGAATATTGCCTAATGCATTTCTCACACAAAAGCCCTGAATGGGACTTTATCTTCTAGACTAAATAAAACTCTTCTATGACAAAAATAGGAGGCGCCTTTTCATTTAGAGCTGTGGTGTTAGAAATAGGAGTTGTCCTTCCTCAGAAGGCAGGAGAGCAGTTGTTTTGCTGAGTGTAAGGGAAGAAGCTTGGAATCTGGAACTGTCAATGGTTCTAGTCTCGCCAGACCTTGTCTGGTAGCTTCTCTGTATTGGAATCCATCTGGAAAAAGGATCAAAATCCACAGAGGAGCTGACTAAGAAATGTCCCTGTGCTTTGAGATTAAAGTTAATCCAGGAGTGGCACATCCCATCTAGCAGAAGAGGAAAGTAGCTCTTATTTTTCTGCTTATATTCGTGTTTAGGAAGTGATTAGCTTCCCTGGGACTGCACCCCAGCCTGCTAGCTCTGTGGATTTAGTGGCGGCGTAGCACTTAGCAAATATAATTTCTGTATTATCAGTCAGCAACAGCATATCCTGTGGGTGTCCAGGCCTTATTCTTTAGTTCATGGTAACTGCGGGGGGGGGGAAGTCCTGCCTGATGAAGAGCTAACTCAAGAGGTCCCCCTCCTCACGTGCCTGCGTGCCTCCTGTGCTGCTCCCCTTTGAGTACCGTGTTCTCCTCGCCGGCATCCGCACATCCAAACCTCAGATGGCACGTCTGCTTCTGTCTCTGAATGCTGGCAGGCTCAAACCCCTTGTCCTTTGTCTCTGATCTGGAGGGACCTTGAGCTGCTGGTATGCACGGGACTTCTCCTGCCAAAAATCTCCCGTGCTGGCAGAAATGGCAGTGTTATTCTCCCTTTCCCTCTGGTGTCCGTAAGCAGAATAACGTTTCAGTTTTCAGCTGTCTGCTGCTGCCTGCTGTCATTGGAATTGTGCATAAGATCTTTAGGACAGCAGGGGATTTAAGTGCCCAGGTCTTGGAGTGGTTAATGAGATGAGTGCCAGAGCTCCTGGGGTGGGTGGTTTTTTTTGTTTGTGGTTCTTTTTTTGGTTTTTGTTAGTTGTTGGGTTTTGTTTTG
>VXBH01001637.1:155818-186207 GCA_013400035.1 Rynchops niger
AAAAAAAAAAAAAAAAAAAAAAAACATCTCTCTGTTTTGTCCCAACCCAGGGGATCCATGTCGAGCCTGGAATCTTGCAACAGCGGCTTTTCCCAGCTGAGTGGAGCCACGACATCTTCCAGCCAGTCTCAGAGCAGCTCCCATCTTTCCAGATAGCAGGGCCGAGGATACGCCGGCAAGGAAAAATGGCTCGGGGCTTCCTGGCCGCCCCGGAGCTGCTCTGTGCCCCAAACCAAAGAGCCTGCAGGGGCTGAGCCTTGAGGCAGTCCATCGCGTGGTCGCAGGTAGCAGCCATTGGGACACAGAGAGGCTTCTGGGGGGCGATTTTAAACAAAACAAAAAAAACCAAACAAACAAAAAAAACCCCCAACAACAAACCACTTTAGAATTCGAATGGCAGATTTAGAAATTTTGTATCAGATGCCGCCTTCTCGGTAGCTTTTCTTTCCGTGAATTGTGGTTTGGGATGAATGTCAGTTTGCATGAATCCGTGTATTACTCGACTTTTAAAGGGCTCTTTCCAATCAGTCCTTTTCCTACGCGGGGTGGAGGAGACTGATGTTGCCTTACCTGTTTGATCTCTAGGACTAGGTTATTCCTGTGTAGCAAAACTCGCCTAGTTTGCTGGGTGCCCAGGGTAAAAGTTGGGCATTTCGGGCGCCAGGGACTTGAAGCAAACTGTAAATACCTTAATACAGACGGGATGTTTCAGAAATCAGTTCCAGGTCAAACGTAAAACCTCTTCTGATCTGACAGGATGCTATTAGGGAATGTGTTGGATTTTTTTTTTTTTTTTTAAACCCACTGAGATACACAAAAATCAAAATGTGTTTTTTTTTTTTTTTTAGGAAGTGCAGGCGGAGAACCTGCCTCCAGTAAGCAGCGTCTTTCTTAAAGATAGGCTATTTTTCCTGTTTCCTCAGGTTTACAAGCAATAAGGAGCAGATCTGACCCATCTCATCAAAGCGGATGGGAACCGAATCAAATTATAAAGGGCTAAGAAAAGCAATATTTTTATTTCCTGAAGGCACAACATTTTATGGCAGTATTATACAACTTGCTTCTTCAAAACGTGAGCTAACTTGAAAACTTAAAAAAAAAAAAAAAAGGCATGTATGTATTTAAGCACTCACTGAGATGTATTTATTCAAATACTAGCTTATTTTAAGTTAATTTTTAACTTATTTATCATTTCAAAAATGACTATTTATTAAATCCAGTCACCTTTCTTTAATGGGACGAACTTTGTTTTAGAAAGGAATAACTGATTGTCTTCAACCCCAAGAAATCTTTCTACTTGTTCTGATCTTGTGGTCGCTGGATGTTCTTGCGTAAAGGGCTGTATCGTCGATAGCGCTTGGGGTAAGGGCTCTGGCTCTTCTTTTCCTGCAGGGAAAGGTTGGTCCAATGGTTTTTTGGACTCTAGAGGGCTGTTTCTTAGGAGTAAGAAGCAAGGATTGAGTTTCAGGAGTTGTAAGTAGATAATGTATCTTTGCAACGCACCAAAAATACCGTGTGCGTCCGTAATTCCCACTCATTATTCCCAAAAGTAGCTGTGTGGCAAAGGCGCTGGTGGCCCGTCGATCAGGTTGGGGAGCAAAGTTACCCGTCTTCGTGTCTAGGTGGGAACCAAGTGAGGAGAGAGGCACCAAACCCTCAGCGGCTGCTGGGCGGTATTTGCCGCTGGCCGGCGTGCGGGGCTTGGCGCGGACGGATGTCTGCTTTTGGGATGCAGCTGTGCTGCGGGAAGGCTCCTCGCAGAGGACCACGAGGGTTCTGCCCTCTGATGCTTCGGGTGATCCCAGCCGAGTGGCCGCGTCACCCAGTGCGGGGAAGTGTGGTCTGAAGCGGGTGAGTTCCCGGTTCCCCGGCCGAGAGCGGCACAAACGGCTCTGGGCTTGGGGCAGGGGCCAGCCGAAGGGCGGTGGAAGGGCGGTTTCCAGCACAACAATCCACGGCCGTGTTTCTCGGTAAAGACTTGGATTTATTTTCTTCCCCTCTCGCCAAGTTTTCATTAAGGTTGGTGGGATCTGTGTGGCTAAGAACATCATAGGTGTGAAGTAGTTCCTTCTAACCCCGCTGCTTTAATTACTGGTTTTGAAACACCAGGTGTTGACACAGGAGAAAAGAGCCCCCAGTATTTGGAGCAATGAGAGATCAAGAACTTGATGTGTTTGTGTAAGTCGCCTGGGGTTTTGGTTTTTTTTGGTTTTTTTTTTTTAAAGGATTGAAGTGAAGGAAGTGGCTCTGCCACCTTGCCCCCCTCGCTGCGAGAGCAGAGCAGGTAACTGCAGTTACGGGGGGGCTCTGGGACAGTTCTGATTTCAGGGTTCCCCACTTTTGTGTGGAATTTATCACTTCTCCCAGACAAATGGAACTTCTGTCTCTGGCATTTCAGCATAATGGGAGTCTGGTAGAGAGGGAAAAGGACTACCTTTTGCTCTGGAAAATCAGGAGTTCTGGAATTGGAGCATGTGTGTATCCCTCATGTAAGATCTTTAGATCTCTCAATCTCTTAGAGAGTTTCAAACTGCCTCCCAAAGCATCGAGAGCACACCCAGCCCCATCCTCCCCGTGCTGTTTCGGGATTTCAGCTTCCTGGGGCTCGATTCTTAACGTGGTTGGTGACGTCCCGTGGTGGTAACATTCCCGTTTCCTGTGTTTCCCTTGCTCTGCTCTGGTTAAGAATCTCTTCCGTTGCACTGCATTTTTTATTTTCTTTAGCTTAATTTTAAAATGAGCTGTTCTCCTCCCACCAGTAAAAGCGTTGGGTGTTTAACTCTTGTTGGTGAGGCATCTGGAACTTGGCCTCCCTGGAGGTCTCTGAAGGGCCCAGGAGGAGATGAAGGGCTGGGCCAGGGGAGCGTTTCGCCTCCCCCGCCGCCAGCTCCGGGGAAATCCCGGCCCTCGCTTCTCCCCTCGTTCCCCCCCGGTGCGGCTCCTCTGCCCCACAGGAGCCTGCTGCGCCCCTCTGTTTGGGAGGCAGCTCGTCATCTCTCCCATGTCCATTTTGAGGCAAATTTGCCTGGTTTATTCCACCTACCAATTTATTTCGCTAGCAATGTAAATAATCCAATAGGGGCTTTTTTTTGTTTTGTTTTTTCCCCCTGAATGTTAATATAACAGGAGAAAGGGGGCAGCAGCCGGGATGACGCGGCTGATGCTGTGCTTTTTAAACCTGACTATGAGAACTGCAGATACAAGAGAAGCAGAATCCTTTTAAAACACCTTTCCCCCCCGCCCCGGCTCCCTAAAATGCTATCGGGGTGCTTTAGAAAATAAAACACGCTGTTTTCTTCACAGCAAACCCCTCGTGAGTTGAGACCTGGGAGGAGTTTGGGATTCTCTCATAAATCTCGTAAGCCGGCACCTTGAAAACTGGGACTCCAGTTCTGGGGGCTGAGCTAGAGAGGCAGCAAGGTGTCCCGCGGCTCCCCAGCGGGATCGCGGCCTGCGGCGGAGTCGCTGAGCTGGGGTCGCTGCCTGGGCACTTGGAAAATAGCTCCTCGGCAAATTGGGGCTCTCCCCCGTTTCAGATATTCCATATGCAAAACACAGTAGCTACCTCAGAGAGCTGTTGCCAAGTTTAACGCGTGATAGGAGATCTCAAGAGGAAGGACGCTGTGGGTACAAAGCGTCGTGCCATCGTTTACAGTTAAATGTGCGAAACCTTTATTCGGAGCGATTGCTACGGGTTTGCCCCATCCCGCCCACGTACTGGCTCCTGTGCTGGTAGGACTGGGAAAGGCAGACAGGGAGCGCATCACCGCTGGGGTGGATGTCAGACGAGACTTGGCAAAGCTGCAATGCAGCCATGAGCCGTTTTGGCGAACCATTTTGCTGTCTTTCAGGTTTGAAAAGGGCTCCCCCCCCCTCCCCCCCCCAACTGCGGCAGACAGAGGAGCGTAGCCTTGCGGAGGGACTGGGGGGGCGGCTGTAGCCCAGGAAGGGGCTGTTCCGCCGCTCCCAGGCGTGGGCTGTAGACCAGCAGCCTAACGCACGCAACGCTGTCAGCACCCTCGACGCTTGTCGGCTCCCCGTGTACTTGGCGCTGTTGCGCCGGGGGAACTGGGAGCGACGCGGCCGCCTGGCTGGGCTGCCCTGATGCGGTTGCTGCGGTTGCAGACGCGGCCTCGTTCCCTTCAGCCCTAGGGCCGGCCGGGTTGCTTGTATCCATGCAGCACCAGGGCAAAACCCGGCTTTTAACAAGCATTTAAAATACCCATTGATTTCTTCATCAAAAGGTTTTGGGAATGCCGTAACGCAGGCGTCTGAAAGGCCGAACACTTCCTGCAAGCTCAGAACTCCCGCTGGCAGCGGTGAGCCCCGCCGTCAGCTCAGGTGCGCAGTCGCGTCGGCCGGACACGCTACAGCCAGTCCCGCGTCTCAAAACGCGTTTTACTGGCTCAGGCTTCTTTATTTAATAGCTGAAATGCTGATACTGTGAGCCAAACAATGCAAGGAACAGAGCTCTTAAGGACTAAAATTGACAAGAATTTGTCAAACATTCCTGCATGCCGTTAGCTTTAATCTTCTCACGTGTTTGTGATGATTCTTACGTCGAATTATTTATCTTTTGGGAGGCTAAATTGGAATGTGAAACGCATTGGCTTTTAATGATACCAACTTCCACTTCCAAGCTCTCGGTTACGTGTAAGTTAAACGGGCGTTACTTTTTATTTTAGCACTGTCTTGACTTTCTCTCCCTGGCGGCTGTCTTCGTTTTTATATATTGAAGGCTTGATTTTTCGCGGCCAAAACCAAAAAGAACCCCCCCAACCGTTCTTGAAGAGCGCACGGGCGAGATGCAGAGCCCTTTTGTAACGTCTTACGTGACAGCCGATGTGCTTTGTTACGGGACTGGGAGGTTCTGGGAGGAGCTGTACACTTCTGTACCTCGGAAATAAAGGAAAACAAAAAAAAGCAGTTTTAAAGAACGCGTCTGATTGTTTCATAAAACTGTGCAAATTGTGGTAAACGCTGAAAATGTAAGCGTGTGTGATGCTCTTCGCCCACAGAACTAGAGGTAAGCCTGGCTTGGATTCAGTTATTTCTGCTTTTTAACTAAAATGTTCTTTAATTTTTCCCTGTAGAACCAGCGTTTGTTGTTTATTTTCATACCAGAGTAGGCGGCTACAACACGTCACCCTGCAACGTCGTTATTTCAAATAAAGGGGTTCGAATGGCCAACTGGGATTAACTGGGACAGGATCGCGACTTCCCTCTGCAACTGGGTGCCAAGAATCTGAGTTTCAGGCAGTTATTCGTTAACAGACTTTATTCAGTGTTCTGCAAATAATAGAAAAATAGAATCTTCCATTTACAGGTTGATTTGATGCCAAGAGCAGCACAAAAATTACACGTCCTTTACTCGGAGGGATAAAAACAGAGTGCATAAAAACGTTAACGTTCAGGCTCAGACGGGCTCTAACCCCCCACTTTGCAGCATCAAAGCAGGACATTAAAGGCTCATTTTCCCTCCCGTGGAAGCAAACTCGAATACGCTTTTGTATGTTTTTGAAAAGGCGTTGTGCGAGGATGCGTTCTAGTCAAACGCCCGCTTTCCAGCCGAGATGTTGGGGATCTTGGCTTGTTTGAAGTACTGAGGGTGGCCCGGCTCGCTGCCGGCAGCGGTTCCCGAGGAGGAGGAGGAGGAGGAAGGGCAGGGGCGGCTGCACGGGGCGTCCCGGGGCTGGGGCAGGACAAGCCCAGTCCCGCCGTCAGGCTGACCCGCTCCAGGCTGCGGTACCTCTGTGGCTGCCCAGGCAGCTGGGCACAGCACGCCAGCTTCTGCCAGGTACAAAAGAATGCAAGAATTAATTTATTTTCTTTTTATTAACCGAAAAAGCTTTTTACGGTGCTGTACTGTATCGCAAATGCACTCCCAGGACTGAGGATTCGGTAAGGGCACGGTTAGCTTGGAGAAGAGGAGGCTGAGGGGAGACCTCATTGCCCTCTACAGCTCCCTGAAAGGAGGGTGCAGAGAGGTGGGGGTTGGCCTCTTCTCCCAGGTGAATAATGACAGGACCAGAGGAAATGGTCTGAAGCTGCGGCAGGGGAGGTTTAGGTTAGATATCAGGAAGAATTTACTGAGAGAGTGGTCAGGCACTGGGACAGCCTGCCCAGGGAGGGGGTTGAGTCACCATCCCTAGAGGTGTTTAAGAACCGTCTAGATGTGGCACTTCAGGGCATGCTCTAGTGGCAGAGATTGTAGGTTGTTTGGTTGGACTCAATGACCTTAAAGGTCCTTTCCAACCGTGAAGAGTCTGTGATTCTGTAAGAAAACACTCTGGCCCTGCAGTCAGCGCAGGCCGGGTGAGGAAAAGTCCCAGTCTGAGCCCACCACTGGGGCCAGGAGGAGCAGCGCTGGGGTTTCACTGTGCGCTGCACCTGTTTCCACACTTTCAAACAACTTTCTTCAGGTTGATGATAAAAGTTTGAGCTTACCAGGGAAGGACAGACAGTTACAGACTTACACCAGCATTAAGCCGAGCTTTACGCTACGGGCAATTTATCTTGCATCTTAAAAATATTCACCGCCACTCAGGTGAGACAGGACCTTTCTGAAGTGTCTGTGGCTTCCGTTCCTCACCTGTTCCCCTCAAGCACTGGAGGGAACCAGCCCGTTTCCCTTCCTGCTGTGGAATTCCCTTATCCAGCTGGGGCTGTGGCAGCTGGCCCATGGCTTGTGCCCTGCGTCCTCTCATGGCAACTAATCACCCAGCCTTGTTTTGCTCCAGCTGGAGCGGCAGAAGGGAGGGAAGGTGGCCGTGTCCTCAGCCGGGCTGGGCCAAAAACGAGAGGGTTTCTGGGGCTGCGGAATCTTGCTGCTGCTCCTGCGTCAGCAGTGTCACGCTCCGGGTCCGCGCAAGCCCTGTCCCGGTCGGTGCTGAGGGGACGGCGCGGGGTGAAGTACCTCCTCTCTCCTCAGCCGGGGCTCTGAAGGAGCGCCTGGCTCTGGTCCTGAGTGTCTTCCGTCTCGCAGGCGGCAGAGGTGGAGGCGTGACTGGCTTCCCCGTTCATCTCCCTCAGCGGGTGGTAGAGGTAGTCACCGCCCTCCCGGTGCCTCTCGGACCTGGCCTTGAGAAAAAGGCCCACGTTTCCCGCGGCGCTGAGCACCAGAAGCAGAGCCAAGACGGAGGTCGTGGAGATCCAGGTTTTTCTGTCAGATGAGAAAAATCCACATAAGCGACGTCTCTCGACCTGCTTTCACGCGTCCCCAACGCGCTAACGACTTCTCCGGCTTCGTACTCCCTTCCGCCATCACAAGCTTGCGGTTCTGCCGGCAGGCAGGTGAGAGCGTGCTCGGTGAAAGCCTTTGAAGGGCTGCTCTGGCAGTAGAGCACAGGGATTTTTTTATTCTATTTTTTTTTTTTGTTACGTTTCTGCTCGCTAAACAAGCGGCCAGGGGGGCTGCAGCTTCCCCAACACCGCAGAAGCCGCTCTCTGGCGTTAGAACTGCCCTCGTCCCCCTCTTGCTCGTACAGCGCATCAGTGGGAGAGTAAGAGCGGCTCCTGTTTAAGCTGCAGAGCGCCAGGCCCAGGGCACAAGCTCTCGCTGCCGGGGGGCTTCAGCTCAGATTTATCACCCTGTCCTCGTCCTTTCTGCTGCGCGAGCTGCCGGTGGCGCGAGCGAGTCAGATTTTGTTTTCTTTGGACAAGCAGCGAGTCCCCAATCTTCCCTGAGCCGCGGCCCTGGCAGGCGGGAGGCGGCGCGAATAACTCCGTCGGTGAGCAAGGAGGGCAGGGGCTCGCTGGGTGGGTGTATACGCACGTGTATGACGAGTGTTTCGCACTTACTCTGACAGAGAGAACTTTCCTTTGCTCCTTCCCTTATTCCGGGAAGCCAAACACCGCCCAGCTGGAAAACAAAAGAATAGAGGGAAGAAAGGCGGCGGTGGGGAGGGAAGTGTAAAACCGCAGCGAAAAAGAGCGAGCGTGGGTAAGGTGGTAACCGAGCAAACGGAACGTTACGCGCCGAAGCTCCTCTTCCAACGTTTGTTTAAAAACACAAGCCCTGCGTTCAGAGGTACCTTTGTTTAACTGCTCCTGCACTGCCTGGTGGTAGGTGATGTTGCAGTTGCCCGTCTCCCGGTCGCAGGGACACGTGTGTTCACACGCACACTCCTCCTGGCAGTTCGGCCCATACCAGCCCACGGGACACTCTGGGGAATCCATTACAGAGACGTTTGTCACCGTTAAAGCTCCACTTGCTTTGAAAACACACACACACACCCCCCAGGTCTATCACCGCAGCTCCCCTGCCTCCAGCTCAACCGTGCCGGCCTCCCAGCTGCACCGGCTCGGTGCCGGGAAGGGTGGGCACGCTCAGAGCTGCAGGAGAAGCTCAGGCCTCACCTACGTCTCACTGGGGTGTTGGTGTCGCGCAGCAGCCTCTGCCCTTCTTGCTTCTCAGGCGTTTTTTGTTTTGTTTTTTGTTTTTTTTTTCTCCCTGCCACACCTGAGCTACGGCCCTGCAGTTTGGCTCAGAAGCAAAGATGGGGCAGGGTGCGTGCGTGTGTGTGTGGGATCGGCAGCTGTCCTAAAGGGAAGCGAGTACTCGTGTTCGAGCGCCAGCACGCAGCAGGCTCTGGCTGCGCTGAGCAGCCGGGGTCCCGGGTTTCCTGCAGCCTGAGAGAGCCGTCCTGCCGGCCCACCCTGCCTCCTCCTGCCCGAAAGCACCAAACGGTGAGTTAACTGCGGTTATTTCCTTTACTTCACGGCGACGATTTTGTAAACAGGTTTTTGGGGCTGGCGGAGCATTCCGAGGCTGAGGACAAAGCATCCCTACCCGTGCGCATGCGAAGTTTACACCTGCGCTGTAGTTAACTTCCCTGCTAGCAGCGCAGGCTCGTCGGTCAGATACACGGGGGCTCGGGTCCTTCAAAAAGGCTGGAGGGGTTCCACAACCGAGACCAGCGCTAGCTCTGGTGGCACCAGCACAGGCACAGCCGGAGTTCGAAGGCTGTCAGCCAGAACGGCCCTTTGGAGCATTTCACAGTCGCTGACTTGGGTCACCCAGAGCCCAGGCTACAGGCAGCACCCTCACGTGAAGGACGTTCGAGTATTCGTGTTCTACGCTCACAAGCTTGGGAAACAACACGGTTCTTTGGGGCAGAGACTACCCAGGGATCCACAATTTTCTTAAAGATGAAGAAAACCCCTCTTTCTTCTCTGCTCCCGTTTCTTTTTAGCCAAGAGGGATTGGGCAGCAGGCCCTCAAGCGCGGGCAGGTTGTGCTGCAGCTGTGAATCGGGCCCGAGCCTGCCTGGCAGAACTCAGGCTTGCTCTGCCTACAAGAGGTGGCTCCAAGGTGACACAAAATCCCCTCCCCGGCCCAGGCTGTTATCCAGAGCAGCCCTTACCTTGCTCACAGCTGGCGCCGTAGTACCCAGCCGGGCAGGAGCAGGCTCCGTGCACGGGGTCGCACGAGCCACCGTTCTGGCACAGGCATTTCTGGGTGCAAGCGTCCCCATAGAAACCGCTAGCACAAGCTACAGGAGACAAGCAGAGATCCCGTCAGGCTCCTGCTTACAGAGGCAGCAATCCCACCCCACGGAGCAGTCACTGGCACGGGGTGTGCTCCGGGAACAGAAGCCGAGTCCCTGAACAAGGAGCAACAGCTTCGAGTGCTTCCCACCAAGCCCACCTTAAGATGCTGAGGCTGCAAATAACCTCAGGCTGACAAAAAAGAGCAGCGCGTTGTGTAGCCTTTCCCTTCGCTGCTCCCTCCCGGGGAGCCGCCACCACTGCAGGCGGTGGCTCGCACGATCCCGTTGCTGGCTACGAGGAAGGGGAGTGGGAGTCAGCATTACCTTCACTGCAGTTGCTGCCAGTCCAGCCAGCATCACACAGGCATCCAGCTGCGCAAACACACACAAACGGGCGTTAACAACAGCAGAGACAGACTTAGGAATAGCAGGAACTTAAAATTAGGAGCCTCCACCTCTTGGGGTGCCCTCTTCACTGCCCCTGCCTCCGCCAGGGAACCCGCAGAAGGGAAATCCTGAACTTGCACACAGGTTGGGATCAAACACCCTCCCACTGCGGCGGCCAAACACGGGGGAACCTTCTGCTAATTGGATTTTGAGAGATTAGCCCTGGGTCAGCTGTCAGCAACACCTGTACCCTCTGAGCTCTGCCCAGTCACGTCACTGGTGCAAACTGGGCTGCGAGGTCCATCAGGGAGGTAGCACAGACACAGGAAAACAGGACTGAGCAGGCAGAGAAGAGCAGAAGCTGGGGGGGGGTGGGGGGTGCTGCATTACGGCAGTCCCTAGAGTCAGAACAAGTTTACACAAGAGTAGCAATTGCTCGTTCGTAAAAATCATGAAGCAGGAGCATCAAGAAGGAGCAATGTGAAGAGGGGACAGAACTCGGCTGCTTTGTCACACAGCATAATCCACCGCCCTTCCCGTCAGCGGGTTTACAAACAAACCCGCAGCACCACCCCGGGGGGCAGAAAGGGAGACTCAGACGTGGAGTATAAAGTGGTGCCATGGGACGAGGGGGAGCGGTTTTAAATTGAAAGAGGGGAGATTGAGCTGAGATCTGAGGCAGAAATTCTTGGCTGTGAGGGTGGTGAGCCCCTGGCCCAGGTTGCCCAGAGAAGCTGTGGCTGCCCCATCCCTGGAGGGGCTCAAGGCCAGGTTGGACGGTGCTTGGAGCAACCTGGTGTGGTGGGAGGTGTCCCTGCCCAGGGCAGGGGGTGGCACTGGGTGGCCTTTAAGGTCCCTTCAACCCAAACCATTCTGGGATTCTATCATGAGAGTCGAGTCCAATTACAGGTCCAAGTTTCCAGACCTGAGACCCAGCCTAGCCCTGCTGCCTGCTAAAGTCGGCGTGTTCTGCCCACCTCCACTGCTGCTTCAGACGTTGGGGAAAAGGTGGGGAGCAGCTCCGTACAGCCAGCAGGTAAGAGAAGGGCTGAGGCGCCCAGCACCAGCTGGCTCCCAGAGCCAGGGCATGGTCTGGCCAGACAATCAGCACCTCCGGCGCTAAAAGGCTGGGTCCCGGGGCTGGGAGGCCTCGCCAAAGTCCTTTCCGCAGCGAAGGAAGCAGCTACTGCTGGTGCCAGTTCGGGTGAGCTACGCTCCGTCGCACCAGGGTGGGAAAGGACTCCGAAAACCAGCCGGGACTGCACACAGTGGTGCGCCGAGGCCCCGCCGCAGTGCCTGGCAGGGAGGTAAGGGACATTCCCCGTGTATGTACTGCCCCGGTCCGTGCTTCCCCTGGAGGCACCCGCGGGCCCCCACCCGTGTGTTAGAAGCCTTTGCCCACCGCAGGGACTCACAGTCGGTGCAGACGCCGCGCAGGCTGCAGTTGGAAGGGCCGCAGTCCAAGATGTCGCAGGCTGGGCCACTCCAGAAGCCCCCAGCGCAGCGGCACTCCCCTTCCACGCAGTCCCCGTGGCCGCTGCAGTCCGCGGGCTCGCAGGCAGGCTCGTGGATGCACATGATGGTCGAGATGCTCCGAGGGCAACGCCACATGCTGTCAAAGGAGCTGGGGACAGAAGACGGGTCCCGTAAGGCGTGCAAGCACCATGCCGCTCCCAGCCCCACGTGAAACCGGTCGATACAACCCACAAATTTTCATCCTGATTCACATCGGTCAAGGAGAACATTAATAATGGGAAAACACAGACTAAAACTAGATTTGAGTCAGTGTTTTAACGAAGTGGTAACTCCTGTTGGACAGGAGTCATTTCAAACAGGGAACGACAGAAAGCTGCTCCCTTGAAGCAGTCCTGGCTTCCCTAACTTTGGCGTTCGACACGCCTTTTCTTGAACATTATTCGCTTTGATATAAGGGACATCATTGCCGTTATAGCAACGCTTGGCTTTCAGCCATGCGACTGCAAAGTGCGTTTTAAATCCCTTCATGTTTACAGTCAGGAATGACTGAAAAGCTAAACTGAAAGTAAAATCTTCTTTAGGCACCCTCGCGTGAGGCAGAGCAGGGTCTCCAAGTCAGTGTTTCTCTTCCCCAACGCTCCGCTGTTGACAGATCTCTGCTAACTCCTGTGAATGTGCAGCTCGGAATCTCCTCACCTACGAGCTGCTTCCTTACCCGATTCCCACATCAGGCCACTCGGTCATGTCAAACAGCTTTGCGGCATGTCTGAAAGCAGCTAAACTTTAATCCCGGATGCAAAAAATACGTAGTTACTAAACCACTTTAAATTTTAGAGCCGCTCTCTCCCTCAAAACTTGTCACTTGCCTTTACGTTGTGAACCCCCAGCACTGGCGAGTGACTGCCCTGCAGAGCAGGGGGGTTGGGCTGAGCCCCGCACACCCTCGGGAGCTGCACGGTTACTGGTGCAGCCAGCGCCTACCAGTGCTCGGACGGGTAGCTTGCCAGGGTTCCATTTAAGACCAGCGTCGCAGACCCTCCACCATCCAGGTTGATAGCATTGATGATTCCCTGCTTCTTCAGAAACTCAGCCATTTCCCAGAGGTTGACCCTGCAAAAGCAAACACTTCGTTGCTCGTTCGTGCTATTCGATTTCAATGAAACCGCTCTCCTGGAAGCTTGGTCCCTCTCCTCAGCGGGAGGGGGGAAGCTCTCCCATCCCTCTCCCATCCCCTCACCCGTCAGGCAGCCGACTCGCTGCCTGGAGGCTGCATTAGCATTTTCTGGCTCTGCCACAAAGCCAGCAAACAGCAGTGTCTTCAACTGACCTCCTGAGCTCTGCAAGTCTCTGCCTTAAAGCGTATCACAGGCAGCCACAGAGTCCCTCAAGTCCCAGGGACCGATCTTGTACTGCCCCAAGAGCTCGCCACAGCCCTGGCCTTACCCTCTGGATTCTGTCTGTCCGTCCACATGAACCAAGACCAGCTGCCCTTGGCTGTCGTGTCCAACCGCAGTCCTGGCTGATATCACGTTGATGAACTTGTCGAAGGTTCCTGCGCAGGAGAAGGAATAATTCACGCACCAGCTGGGTGACAGAACTGGCCATTTAGACCCAGCTGCCTGCAAAACAGCTCCCAGCAAGGAGCTCCTCTAAACCGAAACACAATGAGGACAGAGCCCAGGTTCCTCTCGTTCATCCAAGCCCATCCAGGAACAACATTCCCAGAAGCACTCTTGTTAAGTTGTTGACCGGCACAGGGACAAAGAAGGGGAGTCACAAGCCTTTAGTTTTAAGCTCCTGTAAGAGGCATCTGCTTGGAGTTCCTCTGGATAAGTGTTAATCCCAACCATGCCACCGCTGTTTACAGTCCTCGGGAAATTCTCTTGAAGGGCCCGGAAGAGGCGAGCGCAGCCTCATCTTGCAGGCGGCCCATTTCTTGTACTGCACCTGCCGCAGGCTCGGGGTAAAGCAGCACAGAAGGAATTCGGACCTCTTAAGCGAGCAGCAAAACTAGACAACACACTTCTCATTGCTACCCCCTCCTTCCAATAGCCCCATCAGAAGGACAACCTGTACCCAGGCTGAACGCAGGCTTTACAATATTTACCTGTGGTTTGAATGTCACCACACTCAGCCACTTGACTCTGACTGATGTAAACTTCTCCATCTCTTAGGAGCCAAACTACCCCACTCACAAGCTGCACAAAAGGGTTTGCTTGATCCAAGACATCTTCCTCAGACAGGTAACTAGGAAAGAGAGAGCGGGAGGGGTTACCCGCGGCCACAGCAGTGTCGTGGAAAAGCTTCTCCTGCTGCCAGCAGGCTCCAGAAGCAGGGAGGCGGGGAGAAGGTGGCTGGATGAAAGCTGGCTACAGCCAAAACTAGAGGCCAACCAGTGCAAAACACCGATTCGGCAGCCAGAGTGGGCCCTGTTCTCCGCTATTCTGCACAAAGCCACCGTAAATGACGGACCCAGGCCACCGCGCATCAAACAGCTCCTGCCAACAGCGTGGCCGGTGGACCTGAGCCGGGACAAGAAGGGCAGAGAGCATCTGGCAGGACACGAGGGCAGAGCCGTTGCCAAATGCTCGGGGATCTGCGGAAGCAGCTGTTAACATCTCGCTGTCTGTCAGCTTCCATTCTGCAAACGGTGACACCAAACAGCTTTCGAGAGGGGTTTCGAGCAACAGCACCCAGCCTGCCTACAGCTGCGCCGAGGGGAAGGCACTGCTGGATGCTACCTGCTCCCCGCCGCCTGGGAAAGAGCCTCCTCTGCTCTTCCAGACAGCAAAACCTTTGACTGAACAGACAGTAAATGGACTCTTCAGCAACCATTTCCGTGATGGGGTGTTGTGTGTCACTGAGGGGTGCTTCCCAAGGGATATTCTTCTCTCAAGAACTAGGGTGCTGTGTAACATCAGAACCTGATGCTGGGTGATGTTTGCACCTGACGGGAGAAGACAAAGCAGCAAAGGTCGGGGCTCGGCAGCAGCGCTTTCGCTCTAAGCTCTGCTTGTGGTTTCCCGTTTAAAACCGATTGCTCTACATGCTCCAGTCACGGCTTGTGGGAGCTGGGTGCTGGGCTTTGAGGCTTTTAGTATCCGTGATTGCAGCCAAACAAAGCTTCACGCTTTGGAGAAAAGTGTAATGGAAAATACCTGAAAACACGCAAAAAGAACACCCTTTACTCGTGAGAAGGGGAACACGAAGACAGACAAACTGAACGCAGCTTTTCTGAAAGTGGATCAAATCGGACAACAGCTTGAGCACGGACTCATCAACTGCCAGCTTTGGAAGCCTGCAACCATCCACCGCCAGTCCAGGTGGCAGAGGCAGCACGGTTGGGGTAACACCGTGCCCTGGTGCACCGTCCTGCTGGTCATGACAGCAAGACAGGGTCAGGCACAAACTGCTTTCTCACTGCCCCGACAGTCCATATTATTTACACCAAAACTATTTCTAGCGTCGTGTTTTGGAGGCCGCAAAGACAGCGAGCAGACAACAACTCGCGCAGTGTGTCACACGACTCCAGGTAACACGGGCAATCCTGGCGGAGCAGGAGAGCAGCGGGGCAGAGCCGAGACTGAGCACTCAACAGTGACCTTGCAGTTGCTGCTGGTCCCCTCGGCAGAAGCCTCCGTACTAAAGTGGACATGTCACCAACACCGCCAGCCCCTCCGGCACGTAAATGAAGGCCATGGTTCTCAGGGCTGCCAGAGAACGGCCGCACGCTAAAGCCCCAGCTTGGCACAGCCGGTTTGGCTTTGCAGGGACCCTTGCTGAGGTCGGAGCACGCATGGGAGCGGGCTAACAGAAGGGTGGAGACTGTCAGCCAACTGATTCAGTGGTTTCCAAACTGCTTCTCCATCTTCCGCGACCACCAGAAGGACCTCTGGGAACCCTTCTAGGACCTTAAGGGTGCCCGTGGCTGCAGGAGAAGGGCAGCTACCAGGGGCCTTTACTTCCAGCAAGCACTAACACTCCCTCAGTCAGCTGTTCCTCATCAAAGGGTGCTTTGAGCCTTTGTCTTCAGCTCATTAGGGAACCTCACACCCCCTTTCACCTGCTGCCAGGAAGAGGACGATATAACCGCTAGGCTGAGACCACAGCTCCCAGCAGCTGAGGTGCCGTGCCTTGTGCAGTGGGGAGCTGGGCGTTCTGCAGAGGGCAGCGTCTGTGGTGACACACCACAGGACACAGCCTCCAGCACCTTCCTCGACTACACCCAGCACGGCAGACGCCCCCGCTCAGCCCGAGCTGTGGAGGGAGAAGGCAGCGCTCCCGTACTCAGGCTGACGTGATACCCGGTGCCTCTTGCTGAAGCTGGGGCCAAGGGAAACGGTGTCCTAGTGTGTGCTGGCTGAGGAGATGCGCTGCCAAGACAAGGAGCTACAGCAGCTCTGCAGGGAGGATGAGAAAGAGATGGCGAGATCTTCCCTAACGGCCTGCAGAAACAAAACCCTGAACCCTGCAATGCCCAGAAGGAGCACTCAGGGTCTGCTCCCTGGGGTGGCAAATCCTGTGATGGTGAAAGCTGGAAGTTTGAGCTCTGGCACCAGGAGGGAGCTCTTCCTCCACCTGGGTTCAGTGCCCTGGCAGCAGGTAAGGGTCTGGGAGCTCTGTGCCAGTGGAGCCTGAACCCCACAGCAGCCCCAGAGCGGGTGGGTGAGTGATGGGGGAAGCTTCCTGCTGTGGGGGATAGAGGCCCCCCCTGCTAACCTGTCTAGGGAGGTCTGCTGGGATCTGGGCTGTTGTGGGGAGACTGATGAGGCTTCTCCAGCCCCCAGGCTACTATCCCCCGCCACCCAGGTGGTCCTCTCCTCAATCCTGCTGGTGAGGAGAAAGGGTCTGAGAGGCGGTGGATGGATTCCGTGGGTCAATATGCAGTAGCACAGCTCATGTTGACCACAGGAATTTGGTTTTACAAGGCTAGAACCCTCCCTGAGGACTGACTGGCAGAGATGGCATCCACACGACCAAGGGAAGCAAAAGTAACTTGTGCCAAGAGGCAATCTGGTGAGGAGAGCTTTAAACCAGGGATGACACAGCAGGGAAATAATCACCCACAGGCAAGTGAGGAAGTGGCAGACCAGGCCGGCAAGTGAAGGTTGCAGGGTGACATGGACAAGAGAACCTGAAACAACAACAAAATACGAACAAAAGGCGAGCTCAACCATACGCACGCAAATAAGGAAGTGGTGAGAGGACTTGCAGGGAAGCTCTCGCCCTCTCCCTGGAAAATCAGTGGGGAGCTGGACATTCTGCAGAGGGCAGTGTCTGTGGTCAGCTGGGGTGACACACCTGACTGTACACAACTACGGGACGTTGTACAGTAACACACACGCAAGCAGCGTAGGCGCAAAAAGGAAGAACCTGAGATCTCCGCAGCTGCAGGGCTACAACCTCACTGGGATCAGGCAGATGTGGCAGGATAGTGCGTGTGACGGCAGTGCTGCCATGGATGGATACAGCTCTTTAGGAAGAGCCTGTACCCAGGGAATGCAGTGGGAGAGGTGGGAAGCAGTTACCCTTTACGTGAGAGCAGCAGGAACACGCGGAGCTCTGCCCGGGCATGGGCCATAAGCTCCTGAGGGCTTATGGATTAGGGTTAGAGCTCAGGCACATCAACGTGGGTGACACCATGGTGGGTGTCTGCCACAGGCTGCCTGGGTGGGAAATGGTAGATAGGACCTTCTTCAGAAAACTGGGAAAAGCCTCGTGGTCACAGGCCCTGGCACTTAAGTGGGACTTTAACCATCCTGGTATCTGCTGAAAGGGCAACGCAGCAGAGCACAGGCAAGCCAGCAGATGCCTGGATTTCTACTGAACAGTAAGTAACTGAACATAAATTTTTTTTTTTTTTTTACTGTGAAGGGTGGTCAATCACAGGAACAGGTTTATCCAGAGAGGTTGTGGAGTCTCCATCCTTGGAGATGTTCAAAACTCAACTGGATGTGGCCCTGAGCAACCTGCTCCAGCTAACCCCGCGCTGAGCACGGTGTTGGATGAGGCACCTCCAGAGGTCCCTTCCAACCCCAGCGTTTCTGTCCTCTAGCCAGAGCAGTTATGTAGTTCACACTGCCTCTCCTCTGTGGGGAGGACAGAGACCTCTTCGCCTTCTACTATAACCAAGTGTACCTGCTGCACATTGGGAGAGAAGACACAGGGACCTAAGCAGCTAGAGGTTGCCCAGCTTCTCTTCATCCTAGGAAAAAAAAAGCCAATGCCCAGAGAGACAGCTCAGTGGGGTACAGCTAGGACATCCCTAACTTCAGCATTCGAAGCATGTTTCCACTCTAACCGGGAGAGGAAGCAGTGCCCAGCCAGTGCCTCCTGCCTCAGTGATTCCTACCGCTCTTCAGGCAGGAGAGAGCGCTCTCCAAACATCTCCCAAGCTCTTACCCGAACACCATGGTGCCATCCTTCCGGATGCCAAACTGAGCGTTTTGCAGGCCTCCAGAGTTTCTCACCAGCTTTCCATTGCTCACAACATTCCCAAAGCACTCTCCGGTTTCCATGTTGAAGTACCCACCGTTCTGGGCCACCAGACACTTCCCAAGCCTTGCAGTCTCTTCCACGGTGGCTCTGCGTTGAGCCTGGCAGCCTCCTGTGCCGCCTGGCTCTAGCACAGAGAAGGTCCTCAGGGGGTTCCTCACGAAAGTGAAGTGGCCATAGACCACCTTGCGGTCCTTGCCATCCGGGGGAATGTAAGAAACAAACGTTCTGGTGGTAGCCACTGGGTTGCCTGTCCTGTTGTCACTGGGCCAAGCTTCATGTGTTACGTTGCCATACTTGAGGGGCTGACAGTCTCTGACGTGCCTGTGATCGTGCCGAGGGCCGTGCCGGGAGGGGAAATAGGGCTGCAGCAGCGGGTCGCTGGGCGGGCTCCTGCAAGGAGATGATCCAGTTGCCTCAAGGTTGCCCTGGCAGAGCGTGTCTGTGACGGTGTGCTCCCCACCTCAGGGCCCATCCTGACCTCTATCTCCTGCATCCCTGCCCAAGTGATAACCACCCGCCATGGCTGCACCTGGTCGGGAGGGCTCCATTCTGCTCAGTGTGGTTTCGGGGAGACAGACAACAACAATACAATAGTCAAGGGCTAACCTGAGCGATGCTGGTCCTGTGGCTGATAGGCCAATACGACTACAGGTCAATCACCTCACCCCCACAAGTCGCGCACAGCCCAGGAGCCACTGGAGCTCTCCCGCCCGGCAGTGGCTGCGCACCCAGGCTCCCGACCCTTGAGCAGGGATGCCGCTCGCGGTTACTCCTCGAGATTCAGAGATTCCCTGCCACAACAGCTCCTTGGTAAGCGACTAACAGCGTGCTGAACTTCGACACCTGAGCTACGTGACAGAAAGCATTGTTTGTGGATATATAATCCTCTAGACGTAAACCAAGCCTGGGACCGGGCCTGGAGCCAGCCGCAGCCGGACTCCTCTCTGAGGGGTCTCTGACCGCAGGGGTCTCCCAGCCCGCTCCGT
The DNA here is from genome assembly GCA_013400035.1 of Rynchops niger. NCBI lineage: Eukaryota > Metazoa > Chordata > Aves > Charadriiformes > Laridae > Rynchops > Rynchops niger. The sequence continues at coordinate 174,657 of VXBH01001637.1, forward strand.
CTGACCCTGCCCGCCATGCAGTAAATAACCAGGTGTGCCCTGCCATCCAGGCTTGTTGAACCACTGCCGCGCATCGGGCTTTGTTAAATCAGTGTTTTATATCCATAAATGTATCGTTGCCTCTCCCTGCGACTGAAGCGCATCGCGACACCCGCGCGGTTGGGAGGGCAGCAGCCGGGCCCGGCGTGGGGGAGGCCTCACCGCCTGCCCCCGGGGCATCCCCGCTACCGCCGTGACCCACCCCGCCTTAAGGGGAGGCTGTCCCGCCCAGGCCCCGCACCACCCACCCGACCTCGGGGCACCGGGGCCCGGCGGCGCCCGACCAGGCGATGACCGGCGCTACCGGCCGGGAAGGACCCCCCCCTCCACCCCGCTGCCCGCCCGTCCGCGGACGGCAGGGCTGTCACCGTCCCGCTCACCCGCGCGGATACTCACCCGGCGCCCCTTGCCGCCTGCAGCCAGCCCAGCGCCGCCAGCGCGGCGGCCACCACCGNGCTGTGGCCCGGCTCTGTGTGGGCGACGCCGGCGTGTCTGGGTCAGCTTTGGCCTCAGGGAGGACGGGCTCTCCCGTCGTCAGGGCCTGGCGTGCTCTTGTGGCCGCCTCACGCGTGTCTCGGACAACGAGGTCAACGGGGCCCGTACAGCCACTACGTCTGCATCAGCCTCAGGCGGAGGGTTTGGATTCCCCCCGGCTTCCAGAAGGGAAAAATAACTAACCTGGGGGGGGGGGGAATGACGATATGTTCAGCCAGCCCCAGGTTTCCCGACTAATACAAATCCGGGAATTTTCTCTTTCAATCCCAGTCAAATACATGATTAAAAAAGGCAAGTCTTCCATTCCTGTGTCTGCCTCTGAGGTAATTATTTTCTCTAACCAAATGCCAGACCCTGCATTTTCACTAAAAATGTTTCTCATCTCCACAGTTCTATTTTGAACCAAAGAACTGTTTTGGTAAGAGGGGTAAAGGCATCTACTTTATTCGCCGTGTTTCATCTTTTTCAGGGGCTCAGCCCAGTCGCCTCCTCAAGCCGTGCTGGTGAAGTTTTGCATTTCTTCCTCTTGACCTCCGAGCTTGCTCTGGGCGCTTTCAGGCAGGTTTCAGCTCTAGCACTGACCGGAGAAAAGAGTTGCTTTGGAAAGCCATAACCACCCAAAGAGCAACAGCAAAAGTAGGCACCCTTCGGTTTTCTACTAAATTCTATGAGTTTAAATAGTAGAGGAAATTAATTGGAGAGGTTTTGCCGGGGTTTGGCGGCTAAGGGGATGGAAACTGGCGTTGTTTCAGTGTTTCCCCACTCTGTTCTGAGCCGGACCCGTCACTGAGGAAAATACTGCCAGCATGTCGTCGTATCAGAAATGAAATTTCAAAATGTTTATCTTGGGAATAAAATACATCTTTTAGGCGTGCAGTCAGCGCCTGGGGTGGGGGGGCTAATCTTAAAATCCAGGTCTCTGTTCTGCCTTCAGCCACGGCTCTGGCACGGGCTTTGGCACCTGTGAATGCAGAGCGCAGGCCTGCTGCTGCCGTCTGGCAGCAGATCCTCCTGTCTTAACCTGGGGGTTGCAATTAAACTTGCCCTGTGCGCAAACGTAGCTTGATAGAGAAGTTTCCTGTTTTTATTGCCAAAAAAACCAGGCCTACTGCTGAGCTGCATTGCCCACAACTTCCTTGAGCCGCTCGGTGAGTGGTGGAGAGGGGAATTCAAGGAGGAAGCATTGGGAAAGCCTGGTTCTCCCTGTAGAACGGCTCATTACATGTCCCTGATGTGTGTTTATGCCTGTGTGGCCTGCGGGAGGCTGGTGGTGAGCTCGGGTAGTTGTCTCCTTGCTTTCAGGCATTCTGCAAATGCTGTGATACGAGGGCAGGTGTCCCCCCGTGGATGAGGGGAGTGGGAGTGTGTTTCCATGGGCACTGCCAAAGGACGGGGCTAATGCCTCAGCTCTCCCAGCACAAGCACACCTGGTATAGGTACGTGTGCTGCTGTCTCAGAAACCTTGCAGGTGGAAAAATGTGCTCTTATTTCAGAAATAAAATGAAAACCTCCCTTAGCACAAAGCAGTGCATTAAAAGATCTCAGCAAATGGGGTTATTTTGCCTCCACTTCCCATTCAGCGCTGGAGAGCTGCACCTGTCCTGCTTGTGTTTTGAGCTGGAAACAAGGCTGTCCAGTTGAAACTCCAGGGTGGACTAAGAGTGGTTTTAGTGGTCTAAGCTCTGCTCTACGTAAAGCGGTGAGTACCCTAGTTCATTCAGGGTCCTGCTTTGTCTTTTGCTCGAATACTTTAAACTTTTTGCAGGGAACATCCTGTAGCAAGGGCTTCATCAGAAAGCTTCCACCCAATTCCCAAGCTCACCCTGCCTTTTCCATAGCTTACAAGAGAGCGCAGGATCACAACGTGGGACGTAGAATCCACAGGCTAAAAGCTGCCTTTGGAAATCCATAGCGAACAGAAACCTCATGCAAACCGGAATGAAAAAAAAAACTTCACAAAACAGTACTTGAAAACTGAATAGTCTTTCCTCTCTATATACTGCGTTTACTTTGCGATTTACTTTCCTCGCTAAAGCAGCCCCTCTCACCGCGCTAATATTAATACTGCGTGGAGTAAAAGTAACTTGTTTTTCTAAAACCTTTTAAAGAGGGAAGGGTGGGTATTGTCAGAATTTCAGTGTTTGTTTGCAGTGACACACGATTTCCCCATTAATGGAGATAACTACCTGTCGTTAAAGATAACCAGTCTCAATTTCAAGCACGTCACAAACACACCTCCCCAAAGTACAGGTTCTAAAATATAGGTATGTGCAGGTGCTGGGAAACCACCTTATGACCGCACTGGGCTGGATGGATCTCAGCAGCTAAGCTGTCCTGGGTGTGAAGACAGCTCCAAACCTAACCTAGCTTTTAGTCTAGGTCAGGTTCTAAACCGGAGTATCTCTGTTTTCTCCACTCGGTGGAGGTCAGCCAAGCTTACCATTTTTTTGCTGTTATCGTATATTTTTCTGAGTACCACGAAAGGAATGTGAGTGCTGATGTCTAGGTCTAATACTAGCTCCACCTTGGTCTTGAACGTGAAGCTCGGCCCAGGTCTGAAAATTCTGGCGTGAACACAATTAAGTATTTGATGCTTTAACTGTAATGGGAATTTTTTTTGTTATGGAAAAATAATGGTTACTAATTTGAATTTGCCTGTGGCAACTTACCAGGAATCTTACAAGCTCCATAGCTCTTCCCTTTCTGATTAACTTATCTCCATTCTTCCTCTTCCATGCCCATATCTGTAAAACTGGATGGAAGTAAAAAATATATTTCTATAACGTATAGCTGTTCCTATCTGAAAATATGTCTAAGCCAACACAAATGAGTCAGGAAAAACTGTCCTTGGGAAGGTGTGTAAAAATTTTCTCTTCTTTTTACCTTTGCACTTTCCTTAGGGGTTTCTTGGGTGGGAATAAAAGGAATAAAGCAGATAAAAAGCAGCCAGTGAGATTAAAAGGCAGCAACTGAAAGAGTTTGGAGGGGTAGAGGGTGATATGGGTGGAGAAAGGAGCATTTAAAAAAGGGTCTTTCCATGTTGTTTTTGCTTCAGGAGGGGAGGTTGAGGTTGGAAAGCTTGGTGACAAAATTATGTGCTATGGGTCTATCTCGTGCTAGCTGTAGTCTTGGCATAAGGGGGAGAATGGCTCGCGTTAGATGAGGTTGGGCAGGTGTACAGCTCACATGTCGCAGCACATACTAAACAGAATAAAATTAATTTTGTATTTTAGAGCACGGTGGTCTTGAGAAGAACATTTAGCTTGGGGCCAGGGAGTCCTACTTGAGACACCGTAGTCTTTTCATCTTCAGCACGGTGAGCAAAGCAGAGGAGATTCTCCGCAGCAGCAAACCAGGCTGTGGGCTCAGCACTGGGATACCTGCAGTAGCATTTCAGGCTCTCCAGAATTCCTTCCAAATTGAGCTTGTTCTGCGAGTGATTCCTTTCATCGCCACTGTAGCAGGGGGCTGAACTTTAGAAATTGAGCAAACATGAGGACAAAGACAAGAAGCAAATTACCTTGCTGTTAAAAATGGCAATAATTTCTCATGTGATGCTATAGCACAGCTTCAGTGGTCTGAACCCTTTGAAGTCGTGTTGGGTTTGTGACTACCATTAGTCCGTCCCCCACAGCGCAGGTGTGATTGCTGCAAATACTTGTTGCTGAGATATTCCATGTTCATTTTTTCAGTGCAAATGAAAAAAAAAAAAAAAAGATAATGCCGTTTTTAAAAGGTTTGTACTACATATGTGACGTGGCAGTAAGAGTAGCTGTGGTAGCTGCAGGTTTTTGTGAGGTTAAGTTGAGACATTTGGGTTGGTGACTTCTGGGATTAGTGAAGTTCCACTCGTCGGGAGGATTTAGGCTTGTGTGTCTCTATTTATTGCACGTGCAGCAGTCTGTCAAGGGGAGGAAGCCTCGAGATGGATCTTAAGTGCTTACATGGGTATGTAGTGTGTGTCTGTCAGGGAGAACAGCTTTGGTGACGTTCACAAGAACAGACTGACTCAAAAGCTGTGTAGTATGTGTAGTACTGCATGGAGGCTAAAGCGCTCTGCAGTATAATCCAAGGAATAACACAGTGGCCAACTGGTGATTCTGTTTTGGCAAACGCCCTCAGATATTAAGAGGCATGACAAAGGAATTAACGAAAAGGGCTTGGAACAAAAATCTGCTAACTCCGCACTGCTCCTGAGAGCGAATACTGCTGGGATGTGTGCAAATTGACCATTTAAGCCAATCAGTCTAAGGAGATTGGTGCCGAGGTTAGATTTTTGACTCACTGAGCTTAAGTAGGACCATTTCTAGAATAAACTGCAAATAGCATTTCCAAACTTTCTGAAATGTCACAGGAAGAAAAGCAAGAAAAAGCCTTTTGAAAAAAACATAATTGTTATTCAATAAATATGAACAATTTTACAAGCAGAAATAAGCATTCTCACAAAATGCATTTCCCATAAATGCACTCGTCTCTGTTCCTATTTTCAGAACTTCAGATATAAGTGATGGCTGCACCATGTTTACCTTTCCCAACTAGGTGCTCTGAAGACTAGATAGGGCAAAAGAACATTTATTGCAACTCTATAAACTCAGGTCCCTGTATCTACAAAGCTAATACACTTATAAGTAATTTTAAGTAGTTTGATAACCTGCCGGAAAATATGGATATATGGAATTGGTAGTGTTATGCCTGATAGCCTGCAGGAATCAGTCAGTTGCTCATTCCATCAGGGGACGTGATATTTACACTCCGCTCAAAGAAGTAAATATGAACAGCAATTTGCATTTTGCATTAAAGGGTTACGCAGCGAGTAGCTGTCGGGTGAGCTCGGTGAGATTGAAATGAGAGGTTCCCGAAAGAAGAGATGCCCTACAGGTTGGTATGGATGTGTGACTGCCCGTGCCAGGGGGGTGTATGTGTGACAGTAGGCTACGGACCTGGGAACAGGGGGCTTTTCTTGAAGAGACTTTGACTCTTTCCCAGTTAGAACAAGGTGCGTTCGGAACAGGATCTTTGAGCAAATATTCCAGGCTTTATTATCTCGTTGAACCAGTCTGCCCACACTTGAAATTAGTTATATGCTTTAAAAGGGAACAATGGTTTTATTGTTACCTCATACTTACTGGTAGGCAATATGGAGAATTACCATGGAAATATAACATCTAACATCTGGTTTTGTCACAGGGGTGAAAGAAACATAACCAGAATACCAGTGTACCATTCAGACTGGGTGGCCATTAGGGTCTGCAGAAGAGCATCCTTTATCTCTGTCTTTATTCCTATTTGTAGTGGAGAAATACCATTTGTTCTCAGCACTATGTGACACATCTCATTTGATTCCTAGTCAGTACATCTAACCAAGTTTTAAACTCTGGAACAAGGCTCTAACTTAATGGTTTTTCACCATGGGGTTCAGTTACTTCCACGGGGCAGGATTATGTGGCAAATGTTTCTGTCAGGAGGCTTCTATTTGTTCTTGGCATCTGCGTTTCCACCAGAAAACAGGGATCAGCAAGCTGAAAACAGCTAAAAATTGTTTATCGTGTAATAATATCTGTATTAGAACCCAGTGGAATGCAGATGTTGAAGGTATTTAGTACCTGGTAGGATCAGGACTTGAGACAGCAAGAGAAGAGATATCACAGAAATATCCGGGATATGAATTCAGCTCCAGTAAAGCTGAAGATCTCTTTAGAATTCAGTAGAATTTGAGGTAGAAAAAAATGTGTGCATTCAATGGTAATGGGGCTGCACTGAAATCATCCCTGACACTCTGGGATACTCTAAAACTTACTACGAAAAACCACGTTGTGGACGGCTGTCCAGTATGGCTGTAATTAAAAACTAGCTCCCAAGGTGGAGGTCCTCTTTGTTTTGCAAGACAAGATTGTGCATTCACTATGGAATGAGCATTAGTATTGCTCAAGGAGCTCTCTGTGGAAGTGGCATTCTCTGATGACAGTCTGCAAGGGTCAACTGTCCTTGTCATTGAATGAGGCGACGTGCCTTGCGTAGGTGATGAGCTGTACGGATTTTAAAACCATATGCATTATGGCTACAGCGGAGTTTAGTCAGGGAGATGAAATAGTAAAATTGAACTGCAAATTAGAACTTCAGTTGGACATTATAGCCGTCTCCGGTCCATGATTTGTGTGTGACCCTGAGCTCAGCGTTTCATCTTGGATAAAATACTCTCCGTGCTCTACTCTACCCAGCTGTTGAGAAAAGTGTAATCCTGTTTTTTCACCTAGCAGGGATATTGTGAGGCTTTACTTTGATAGCCACTGAAGAAAAAAACCCTATCCTTTATATAATGGAAGGCATTTTATTTCGTGATATGAATTTGTATCACAGTATGAATAGCTTCAGTTGATACCTGTGTGTGTGAGACTTCTGTAGTTCCAAAGATCAGAAACGTGGACAGCCAGCTAGATTAATACTGGATTTTCCACATGAGGTGAAAACATAAGAATTTAAATATTTCTGAATTTCCTAGTGCTGGGCATCCTGCTGTAGAGTTCAGATAGGGAGATACTTGACTCGTTTTATGGATGAGCTCTCTGACTACTTTAAACAGTTAATGTATGTAACAATCCTAAACTTCACTTTATACATCTTGATTAAGTTGGGATAATTGAATAATTTATGCACAGTTGTTCAGCAGTAACTGGAACAAAGCTTTCTAAAAGACACACTGTCCTTCAAACACATCAGTTATTTTTACCTGCAAACAGCTTTTCTCTTCTGCTAACTTTCATCAGCAACTGCTTTTGGTCTGCTACTGCAGAGGTGTGTTTAAAATCTTTATATGAAGCAAAAAAAGAAGAAATAAGGGGAAAGGGATCGCTCCAGAATGGTGAGGTTTCATTCCCAGAAGCAGAGGAGGTGGCTTTTGCTCAGCTGACTGACAGACTTCAAGTGAGGAAACTTGCTCCAAGAGGGCTAAGGTTTTGCCAGTCTGTATGACCAGGCACGTTCTTTGTGCTGAAGATTGTGCAATGTCTGTGAAAGGTTTTTGACGTGAAAAACATTAATGATTGTTCCTCTTCCAGTGGAGAGATGGGGGAACCCTTTGAACTACAGTTTTCAATAAGGCTTGACAGAAATGCTATAAAATAGCCCTTTGATTTGCAGTCTATGTCTTAGATGTTTAGACAAGGTATCACAACACCTCGCTCCTGGGGGGTAAGGCTTACTCACTAGGTGCTCCAAAGCATCCTCCCTTTGGCTTCTGCCCAGTGAGAATCTTCTCCAGCCGTCACCTGGGTTTGTAGAAGTCCGAGAAACCATACATGCCATGCAACATAACCAGGGGGAACAAAATGGGACGGAAAAACACAGGGGTTTTTTGTCATACTGCTTTATATGCTTGATCTCCAGCAATAAAAAAAAAAAAAAAAAAAAAAAACACACACACAAAAAAAAATCCACACAAAAAAGAACCCATGCTTATAAAGCTTAACAAAATCATACCACTTTAATCCCAGCAATGTACTTTAACAACAGATTTGGGCAAATAAATTCCAGGTTTGGAAATGATGGTCCTTACAGTACAGCTAATGTACGTAACAATCATAAACTTTATACATCTTGGTTAAGTTGGGATAAAGATTCAGGTTGTAAAATTTGAGATAAATTACCTGATGCCGATGTTGTAAATGTTGTATAATTCATTACTTTAACATAGCAAATATATCTTTTGTTAGATGATTCACTGCTGCTAAAGAAAATGTTTTGCTTTTATTGTTTTGCAATAACATTTACCACATTGCTGGTTAACTGAGAACAGAGAACATACTGTTTCCCATGAAGAGGTCTCGAGAGGAAAACTTGAATCCGTTGCTTTCAATCTCTAAGTTTATTTTCATCATGCTAGCACAGAAAATACTCTTGTAACACTCAGAACAGGTGATCTTCTCTAGATACAGAAAAGAACTGAGTATTGCCCGGCATTTTATTAGACTTTTTCTTTTCCTCCAACCTGCAGGAGGGAAGAGAGGATCTGAGAGTTGTGAATTGCAATTGAAAATCTTATGTTCGATTCAAATATTCTGCAATCAGACAATCAAATAACATCATTTTTTAGCAGGTTGCATCTTCATGGCCCATTGGCTCCCTGCAAATATGTGTCATTCTAAGCAAGCCGGCAGCGGGAGGGAGGGGAGAAGGCATGGAAAAGAACATCAGTATATGGTATACCTACACAGAAAGCAGGGAGCCTCATCGTCATTCTATTTCTAGACTAAAAATATATGAAATATTATTTTCAACCAGCTTGTCAGGTATCAGCACATAGAGTTCTCCCAGTAAACATCTATGTTGCCTGGTGCCTACGAACTAATCAGGTACAAGTAGCATGTCGTTGCTTACTGGGAATGTGTCCCGTGGAGAATGTGCGCATTACCCTTTGGAACTGGAATGTCTGCTCTGTAGAGTTTTGGGATGAAGTACACAGATAAAATATTGGTGTAGGGAAAGGAGCGGCCCTAAAATTAACTTGAAAAGTTGGGGAAAACACGATCAATAAAATTACAAATAGGTTCCTAGCTATCTTAGGTATATCACCACAATTCAGGGTATTTGCAAGTGGAATCAAGGAACCACAGGCTCTTTGCTCTGTCTAAACCTAGCTTAGGAATGGTCTTCAGAGGCCCATCATAAGCCAGAGGCTAGGTTCATTCCCCTTCCTGTGGCCCTATTTCCCAGCCTCCTCTTCCTCAAATTCTGAAAGCAAATCAAAGAAGACAGCCAGTAATTAATGCTGCAGTAGAGGGAGTTCTCAGGTCCTGCCTGATTTCTTAGGTGTCTGCCTGTACCCAAAGGTACTCTTGCATGCATATGTATTTAGCTGTTTTGAAGAAACATCCATTTAGTCTTTTTTTTTTTTGAGGCTAAGCTATCTTGCTGACATATCTCAGAATAAGGCGTTTTATTTCTGCCCCAAATGACAGAAGAGTCCCTCTAAAGTGCCACAGAATGATAGGATGTCATTTGCAAAAAACCATTATGCCAGAAAAAAATCATTTTTGTCTTTCAACAGATATTGGCCAAGTCCATCACTGCAGCTTCCCTGCCAGCCACCAAATTGGAGGGACCAAACAGAGAAGCTATGGAAAGGACCACAGATTTAGTTCCAGTGACTTGGAAAACAAGCATGAGGCACACGATGCGAGGGCGAGCAAGCCTGAAGCTGATCTCGCCTCTGTGGCTTTCAGAGCTAAATATCCCTGCTGTGCTGACCTGCCCGCCGTGTGTTTCTCCAGGCCTCCCAAAAAATCAGCAGCAAGTTCTTAGCTCCAGTGAGCCCTTCTTGCCTAAGCTCACTCAGGGTGGATGCCAGATGTTTTATGGAGAGGCTCCCCAGGAGGAGAATCTGTCCTGCTTTAGGTCAACGTGGAGTGTCCTTTTCACTCAGCAGAAGGAAAGCATGCCCAAAGTGGGACGAGATGGCCGAGACAGAAATTAATGAGCTTTCTTATAACCTAGAAGACACGCAAAGGAGACTTCTCTCGGTAAAACGGCTGCCTTCAATGGAATCAGTGTTTTACCTCATGTCTTTCAAAACCTTAGGGCCACTTGTATATTTCTGGGACGTGCAATTTTATTTAACTAAGAGGAAGTACTAAGGCCAGAAAAATACTGGGTGTTGGCCTGTCTCCCAACTAAAAAGTGATAGGAAATGGCCTCAAGTTGCGCCAGGGGAGGTCTAGGGTGGATATTAGGAAAAATTTTCTTCACCGAAAGGGTTGTCAAGCATTGGAAGAGGCTGCCCAGGGAAGTGGTGGAGTCGTCATCCCTGGAGGTATTTAAAAGACGCGTAGCCGTGCTGCTGAGGGACGTGGGTTAGTGCTGGGTTTGGCAGCGTTAGGCTGATGGTTGGATGGTTGGACTCGGTGATGTTAAAGGCCCTTCCAACCTCGACGATCCTATGATTCTGTTTTGCCCTCACTCTAAGTAAACTGTTTTGTTAACTTTAGCATCTTTGTTGTTTCATAGGTCAAGAACATGAAGGCAGAAGACTGCAGTGCAAATACCTCGAGCTTGTGCAAGAACTATTTTTCACCACCACAGGTACCAGTTATTTTCCGCCTTTGAAATATTTGGGGTCATTCTGCACTAGTGATAAAGACAAAGCAGATAAGATGTTGCTGAGGAAGAAAAGACCTTGGGCCATCGAGGAGAACAAATGTGCTGCATCAGCCCGGAGATAGCAAAAAGACACAAGGAACCTAACTCAGGAAAACTGGGACATTGCCTTAAAACTGCGAGTTTGCTGGTTGTTACAAAGCGTTGAAAACAAAAAATATGTGTCCTTTAGGTGAACTTAGTTCGTTATAATGTGAAAACCACACCTCCAGATGGTAAGCTGTACACCTAGATGAGACCCCTTCTCACTGAGCATGTGTAATAATTTAGGAACGTAATATATCTTTAGTTCAAAGTGAGAACACAGGTAGCCAGTAGGAGTGTATTGTGAAATCAGGAGCCACCAATGATTAGTATAGTATGCTAATTAGTCGGGTTTTGTGAGATATAAAAGCTTACAACGTGTAAGCTGAGGTGTGCTAGCTTTGTGGAGTTTCCACGTTAGCACCCATCTCTGTGCAGGCACGAAATAAACGCGTATCTCGCCTCTGGGTGTGTTATCGGCTTTTTGCACACCGGGTCAAGATTTGGGACGACGCTAGAGAATGTGTCGCCGTTTCAGTCAGAGAGGACAACTCCGCCGCCGACCTTTGAACTCAGCCAGGCTGAGGAAGAAACGTTCTGAGGCCGCTCTTCCCGCACTCCTTTCCCCTACCCGGCGGGAAGGAAATTCATTTTGCCTAATACCGTAAACTCACTTTAAAATGCAGAGTTTTGGAGCCGCCTCTAGTGCCCGCTATTCCCCACCGCAACCAGTTTTTAAAACGGTATTTAACCTGGAGCCTGTGGCTGCTCTACTCCCCGCTCCGCGCCCCTTCAGAGCGCGGCGCCGCCAGGGGGCGCCCCGCCTTCTTCCCGCCGCCGGCCC
>VXBH01001637.1:186606-208339 GCA_013400035.1 Rynchops niger
GGGGTTTTGGTAGGAATTGTGACAGGTTTGCTAAAACCGGGTTTCCGTTTTCTCCAACGTAGTGTTATTTCACACCTTTCTCTGCAGAGCTGGCTGGTTCTGGATGAGGCCCCCGCTTCTGGGGAGCTGTAACACTCATACCAGGTCTCTCTGTCGTTTTGCAGTTGGTCCGAAGCTTTTCCGGTACGTCGTAAAAGTCACTGTGCAGGCAGTGCAATTACTGTACACGATGCTGAAGATAGAGAAGCCATCCTATATTCTTCTTCAGGTATGTTTTGTGTTGGAATGGAACTAATATTAATAAAATTTAATAGTACTACACGACAGGGCATTTGTAGCAGTCTCGGACGTTGTTGTAATTATTTGAGAACAACAAATGGCCTAATCAATGGTGTAAACCTTGTATCAGACTGCTTATTTGGCTCTGAACTTGTTGTTTTTTCTGTTATCAGCTTATGTTTGTTCTTCCTGTTAATTGTTGAGCTTTTGAACTTCATTGGCCTGGATAGTAGTAAAGGATAAATCCTAACCGCGGTGTTTGTGCATCTTTTGGAGGGGAATATTGATCCTGATCCAACCGTAAAATTTGAAGTGCCTACCAATCGTAGGACGAACTGGCAGTTCTGTAGCTAGTGGAAACAGAATTAATTGTCTTTGTTCATTAAGAGCCTTTAAAGCAATGTAATCTTAACCATTTGCTTTTCTTTTTTGGTAGCTGGTAGTGTTTGTCACTTGATCGCAGTCTTACGCTATTATTATTTGTTGTATTTATTGAACAGAATCCTCCAGGCTTACCTGCTATAGCTGTCGCCTGGGTAGCATGTCTTTTCTGGAGAAGCAAACTGATAATTGATTGGCACAACTATGGATATACGATAATGAGCCTGAATCATGGAAAAAATCACCCGCTAGTACAAATTGCGAAATGGTTTGTGCGGTATTTTCTTCTTGGTTTTTATAAATCGTGTCGCTTTACAGAATTCTGAAAAATGGAAACTAGTGTGGAGAATGCGATCAGCGAAGGGCTGTTTCTGTGAAGGCATTCTGGATTTTGCTGTGTTAAACTGCTTTCTATTTCAGAAAGCGCGTTCTGTAAAACGCCTTAGTTAGACACGTAGGAAGGCGATTGATGAAGTAGGCAGGTTGCTTTTATGTGCATACGTAAATTCTGGTCTTTATTAGAATGACTTTTTATGTGCTGGGGTTTTTTATTCGCTAATGGCGCTTTGCACTCCAGCTCATCTTTAGAGGTCTGTTTCTTGCTGTATTTAATTGTTTACGTGTAGGTAGAGGTTTTGAAGGCTTTTGAGTGTGCTGTTCTTAGGCATTAGAGGATAAGGAAGTCGTGCTGTATCCCTTCTCATACAGTGATATTGCTTCAGTATAGGGAGTCAATCAATAACTGATAATTAAGTTTCAGCTACAGGGGGTGATTGGGTTTCATGTGATTTTGTTTGGCTTTTAACTAGCATGGGCACTGGTGGGCAGTTGTTGTTTGGCTAATGCGAATGCCTGCCTGTGGTTTCTAACTAAGATTTAATTTTTGTCAGGTATGAAAAGCTTTTTGGGCGTTTGGCTGACTATAACTTGTGTGTCACTAATGCAATGAAAGATGATCTGTGGGTGAATTGCAACATAAGGTAAGTCACATACCTCTAACAAATTAGTTTGTGAAGTAAAATGAAAAATGATGATTCTGGATTCAGAGGAGTCTTACAAAAGCAACTTTCCTGAGCCCATCCATCACCACTGAAACACGTTAGCTTGGTTTTCTAATGAGCTAGTGGAGCGTGAGCATTCTATAATTTTCATTACCCTTCATAATTAACACCCCATTGACTAGAAGGTGCCGGTCCAGGTGTTCTGGAAGTTTGCTGCCAAGCTGCCTGTAGAATTGGAATGAGGCAGACATCGCAGGGGTTTTTACAAATTAGTCTGCCCTGCAGATTGTTCTTTTGCAGTTGGAGGGCTGTAAGATCAAAGTTGCTCAGGAACAGTTATGAATTAAGTTCAGAGATCAGGACAGTGATGTCTGCGGTATTTACAGTTGCATTACACCCCTTGAATATTCACACAAGAAAGGGGTTCTTTGTTAACGGGATTGATAGGTCCACCTTGGGTATTCCAGCAAACTTCAGGAATACAGAAAGTTGTAAGAGTCAAAAAATTAATTATTTTGCCGTATTGATTTACTTAATTACTTTCTGCGTTACATTGTCGTAGCCTGTAACAGTACCATATACATTTTGTTACCTGTATTTTTTATTTAACTTGTGAATTTATTTCATTACAGGGCGGTAACACTGTATGACAAGCCAGCTTCTTATTTTAAGGAAGCACCATTAGAACTTCAACATCATTTGTACATGAAACTTGCCAAAGACTATGAGCCTTTTAAACCACGGTCTGTGTAAGTAAAGCATGCAGTTATGGTGCTTATTTGAACGACGTAAAGTTATTGCACTTAGTTACCAGAAATACTTTTGCGTGGGGTCACAAGTTACTGAACGTCAGCAGGCAGGGTGGTCCCTGTGTGCTCTCAGCCAGCAGCTGACGCTGTGGAAGCTTTCACGGTCACTAGGAGAGGCCAGAATGAGGGAAATCATTGAACTGGGCTAACACAGTGCTTGGTGTGTGAACTAAGAGAAGTGCTTTATCTTTAAAGAAGTTGGCATAAGTACTGAGGCAATCTGTAATAGAATATCTCCAGAGTGGAACTCAGCAGTTGTCTAGTTCCCGTTGGAACTAGATGACAGTGATTGGATGCTTCGTTAATAGCATCCCTTCCTTTCACTTACTGTGGAGAGCTATCAAGATCTTGGTCTGTGTTAAACATTCCTCTCTGTCTATGCGCAGGATGTCTCCTACGGTAGCTAGCTTTGGAGGGTGTTACTTTGTCGAAGTAATGCTTGAAAAAGAAATGAAGGCCATAGCGTGCAGCAGTTTCTTTTCAGAAATGTCCACCATAGGATTATAGGTTTTGAGGTTAATTGAATAAATGTACTGTTGGCCTCCATGCCCTACTCTGTATTTCAGACAGAGCTGGGAAGAGAGGCTATTTTCTCAACTTATTCAGGAAAACACTTTGTTAGAGGGTGGAATTGTGCCTGTAGCAGTAGTGTCACTAGGCTCTTGGTAGCAATAAGAAAGATGAAAAATGGTCTCTCTTACGATCAGGTATCTCTGCCTCTCAGTACTGTAATGTCTGTGTTTCTAGAGAAGTTGAGCAGCAAATCTGAAACAAAGTGTTTGGAAATTCATGCCAGTTAAGCATTGTATTTCCTTCTATGTTTGTTGGCTGTGTTTGTGTAGTCCGTACTCAGAAAATTCTGTTCCCGTAGTACAGAGGCTGTCAGTTTGAATGCTCAGAGGTCTGCCTTTACAGAAATGGATGAAAAAAATGGACACGTGATAAAAACCAGAGGCCGGCCGGCTCTTCTGATCAGCAGCACAAGCTGGACAGGTTTGGAAACAAATTGTTTTATTTTTAATAATTAACCTCTGCTTAACAAAAGGTAAAACGGGGGCTGTTTATACTTCCTCACTCCTGACATGCTATGGAGGCATGCTTACATCATCAGTGGCAGAGTTACTTTTTTCCTTCATTTGGCTGGAAGAATTTAAAGACGAGTTGTATTTGACAGGGTGGTTAAAAAGGAACGACTTTTAAAGTTGTATTTTAATTATGGAGCTACAGTCTAGAGGCTCAGCTTCAAGAATGATGAAGGAGATATCCGCCTTCTTTTTTTAACTTGAATTCTAGGCATACTGTCTTGCATCATGGTGTAAA
The DNA here is from genome assembly GCA_013400035.1 of Rynchops niger. Taxonomy (NCBI): domain Eukaryota; kingdom Metazoa; phylum Chordata; class Aves; order Charadriiformes; family Laridae; genus Rynchops; species Rynchops niger. The sequence goes on from VXBH01001637.1 coordinate 190,397, forward strand.
ATAGACAGGGCAGTGTAAAACAGGGAAATTTCCACTTAATTCTATAGCTTTAGAAACTAGACATTTTTCACTTAATAGCTTTGAGGATGTGCAGTGCTTCTGGCTTGTTTGTCTGCCATGTTGCCAGTAAGGGGGGCAAATAAGCGCTGTGTGTGGTTAGAGACTTTTATTTATGAAAATAGTTACAGCGGATTTTTAATGAGAAGGCATGGTCCAGACTTAAATCATGTAGGTGAAGGTGAGGAAAATCTTGATTGCTGTTCTTGGAAGACTATAAGTCATTATAAATGGTAGAAATATGAATGTCCCTAATAAAGCTTTCTCTTTCAGAGGATGAAGACTTTTCAGTCCTTTTAAAAGCTTTAGAAGGTAGGTATGAAGGAATTTGTCTCCCCTATTCAAAGGGGAATGGTTGTATTCTGGACAGTTATGAAGGGTTTTGCTAAAGAGCAGTGCTTCCATATTGAAGTGACAATGCAGGTGTCTGATTAATTAGCAGTGGTTTAAGAGTAGTAGTTGAAATGCTGAAGTGCAACATCTTGATTCAATTAGAGTTCTTGTCAGGGGGAATTATAGTTCTAACTAGCTGGTAAATCTCATTTCTATTTTCTGAGCTATTACATATACTCTATAGGCATCTGATAACAGGAAAGGAGGGAATATGCATTGTCTTATCTTGTAGACTTTGCAGCTGCTAAATTGGTATATTGAAACAGCTGATACAGCGTAATAGAACAAATGCTTCATGAATAGAGCATTTGAAACAGACAATTTATTTCTGTAGAAGTCTGTCAATTTTAACTTTGCTAAATTGACTACTATTTTACTAGGTATACGCTTGTAAAGAAATTACGTGAAGTAAGAAGCTAAACGATTAATACACTGTGACTGTTCTTAATCCAAAGCATCTGTATATTTGTCAACTCTAAATGGCTTTTTGTCTTCTCCAGATTATGAGCGCTATATCAATGAAGGAGCCAAGCTTCCATCTTTAGTATGTGTGATAACAGGTAATGGTTTTTTCGCGTTAGAATTCTTTCAGTGCTGATACAGAAGACTTCATTTTCACTTTTGTTTTATGCTGACTCTTCCATTAGTGGTGATGAGAGAGGAGGGACTGTTGTCTTTATGTCTGGTTATAAGAGCAGTGATTTAGAGTTGGACCCTCACAGCCATATAATCATGGCACATAAAGAGGAGAAGCTTTCGGCCTGCCTGTGTAGCACAGCTGTGCATTACTCCCATGTTCTAAAACAATTAAGCTCAACGTTGAGATGCTGCAGCAAAAGAAACTTAAAATCTGATCTTTGGAGTGTTAAGCAGAAAGGTTTTTATGTAGTGCTGGAAAAGAGGACCTACCCATCAAACAAGGTTTTGCCAAAAAGTTGTGTAGACAGAAGGAGTGCTGTTTGGTTAACTTTCTCATTAAGAGCAAACTACAATTTAGTGTGAATTTTGGAGGACCAACTGTGCTGATGAAATTTGTCGTTAGGTATTGGATTATTTTACAGCTGTAGACAAAAGGCAGGTGAAGACTGTGGGGTACTGATGGCAGGCTCTTTTGAATACTGGGTAAACAAGATGACTAGGTTCACGTTGCTTTCAAGGGGACTTTAAGTCTTTTACGTGTCTTTATGTGGATTGTGCCTGGTATCTTTTTTGATGTACCTGATGCAACAGGAGTTTGTCAGCTGTACAGTAGGATGCACAGACTATTTGCAGTCATCTTGATAAAAAAGACTATTATATATACCTCTTCCTGTTTTAAACAGGTAAAGGACCTCTAAAAGACTACTACAACGGACTGATAAATAAACTGCACTTTAAGCATATCCAGATCTGTACGCCATGGCTTGAAGCTGAGGATTACCCTCTTTTGCTCGGTAAATAATAGATTATGAAATAGGCTTGAGAATGTGTGAAAAACAACTTATTAAAGCGGGAGAGCGCTGATCCAGATTTTGCACAGGAGCTAGTAGAACACAGTAAGCGAATTAAGTTGCTGGTTAGTGACGGTATACATGTATATTGTTCATGGTTTTCACTCATGCCAGCTAAATTTCCCTAACTAGAATTTTTCACTGTTATCCCAAGAAGTCAGCGTAGTACCTGTGTTGCTGTTTTAGCCTGGTCTTTGTCCTCTTCGTTTCTTCTGAGTATGCTGAAATAAAGCAGGCCTGTGCATGTTCCAGTTTACCTTCAGGGTCACTTCAGCAAGTGAAATCATCGAGTTCTTTGGCTGAGCGACCAAGAGTGGCTGAAATTCTAAATTAATATGTCCTTGGAATAGTATTCCCTCAGCATGTTCATTGTATTAGCATAACATGCGAGTAAGCTTAATAAAGTAGTAAAATACATATTCAATTGGATCTGCATTCCGCAGGGTTAGAGCCTGCCAATTTATATGGCTGCAAAACACTGTGTTTATTTGGTACTTTCAAAGTAATGAATATAATGTCTGTAAAATCACACTGTAATGTCTCTGTTGTGAAATCACTTAACTGGGAGAGGTCGCTAGTGAGCCAGGCAGCATATCCTGTCTGGATTGTGGTGGAGTTTTTTCCTGTGCACTTACCCATTTGTAGCAGAGGAAGAGGCAGAAAGGCTGTTTTAAGCTACATGACATTTTAAAATTGCCTTCAATTTCCTATGCACTCATCTGGTACGTTTCTAAAGCTTGACTAATTTTACTCACAAAATGCATTGCGCTGCTGGTTTGTTGGGTTTTTTTGGTTTTTTTTTTTTCCCCCCCGAGTGCTTGAAATTGAGTCAGTCTGGATGGTGTTGAAAACAGGTCGTTTTTAGCTTGGGCTACCCAAAGCAGTACATAAATAGAAAGGTTTACAGTAAGACTAGAAGAGCTGCTGTCAGAGAATTCAACCTTCTTGTCTCTTTTGTTTGCTTTTCAGGCTCAGCAGACCTGGGGGTGTGTCTCCATAGATCATCCAGTGGTTTGGATTTACCCATGAAGGTGGTAGATATGTTTGGCTGTTGTTTACCTGTGTGTGCAATATATTTTGATTGGTAAGAGCTTGCTTATTCTGATACACTTTAAGGGGGTCATATAAAACAGTATTCTTACAAAGCGAGAATTTTAACAGCTTCTCCATGTATCAAATGAGATTCCAGTACTATGCCATAATAACTTTTTTTTTAATTCAGTAAGATAATTTAGAAATCAAGGTTGTTTTACTTGAGGTCAGTTAAAAAATTAACACTAGTTTCTACGAAGTTGGGAGCGTTTAATGCAACCGATTGCCTTAAAAACCCACCCTGTAATCCTTTATTTCCATATATTCAATGTAAAGGAAGCTTCCTTCTCCATGGAGATGCCTGTGTTCTGGCAAGGGGTGAGCGAATGTCTAGTCAGCCTTACAATTTACAGTCCTTTGGGGAAACGGTAGCTTTTATAAATAACGTTATTTGTGAAGATCTCATGAACTAGATCATGGACGGGTCTTCCTTGTAGGTTAATTCTAACGTAGATTATTGCCCTGATGTTTAATGTATGTCCAGATGAGTGGCACTGTGGTGGTTGATGCTGGCTGGACACCAGGTGCCCATCAAAGCTGCTCTATCGCTCCCCCATCTCGGCTGGACAGGGGAGAGAAAAGTATAATGAAAGGCTCGTGGGTTGAGATAAAGACAGGGAGAGATCATTCACCAATTACCGTCATGAGCAAAACAGACCTGACTTGGGGAAATGAACATAATTTATTACCAATCAAATCAGAGTAGAATAATGAGAAATAATAGCAAATCTTAAAACACCTTCCCTCCACCTCTCCCTTCCCCTTGGGCTCAACTTCACTCCTGATTTCTCCACCTCCTCCCCCACAGTGGCACAGAGGGGCTGGGGAATGGGGATTGCAGTCAGTTCATCACACGTTGTCTCAGCTGCTCCTTTTTCCTCACGGGGAGGACTCCTCTCTTGCCCTCCTCCAGTGTGGGGTCCCTCCTACGGGAGGCAGTTCTCCACAAACTTCTCCAACATGAGTCCTTCCCATGGGCTGCAGTTCTTCACAAACTGCTTGATCATGGGCCCTTGTCACAGGGTCCAGTCCTTCGGGAACGGACTGTTCCAGCGTGGGTCCCCCCACAGGCTCACAAGTCTTGCCAGCAAAGCTGCTTCAGGCGTGGGCTCTTCTCTCCATGGGGCCACAGGTCCTGCTAGGAGCCCGCTCCAGTGCAGGCTCCCCATGGGGTCACAGCCTTCTTTGGGCATCCCTCTGCTCCGGCGTGGGGTCCTCCACGGGCTGCAGGTGGATCTCTGCTGCACCATGGACCTCCATGGGCTGCAGGGGGAGAGCCTGCCTTACCATGGTCTTCCCACGGGCTGCAGGAGAATGCCTGGAGCACCTCCATCCCCTCCTACTTCACTGACCTTGGTGTCTGCAGGGTTGTTGCTGTCATGTATTCTCACTCCTCTCTCCGGCTGCAATTGTTGTTGCGCTTTTTTTTCCCCTTCTTAAATACGTTATCCCAGAGGCGCTGCCGCTGTCACTGGTGGGCTCAGCCTTGGCCAGCAGTGGGGTTCGTCTGGGAGCCAGCTGGCATTGGCTCTGTCAGACATGGAGGAAGGTTGTAGCAGCTTCTCACGGAAGCCACCCCTATAGCCCTCCCCTGCTACCAAAACCTGGCCACATAAACCTAATACAGGCACGAAGACAGAGTGAGGGCCCTTTTGTCCTGTAATGGTAGATTTTGATAGTCTGACAGAGAAGGGAGAAACAATCTTTAAAATGTTTAAAGCTGCCCCCTTCGTTGCATTTTGTCAGGTAGGAAGCTGATATCTAGACATCCGGGATCATAACGTTACAGATACCTCAGCACGGTCTCTTCAGATGTCACTGTGCAACTTTTTAAATGTGTATGTGCCACTCGCTGCTTTTTGTCTCACGTTGTCTTCTGTGACTTTTGTTCACAGTTTACATGAACTCGTGAAACACGGTGAGAATGGCCTGATATTCAGGGACTCGAATGAACTTGCAGAACAACTAAAGGTAAAAAAGCTTGACTGATTTTTTTTTTTTTTTTTCTCCTTTCCTAGTAGCTATAACCACAAAGGTGCTGCCACAGGTGCCTATCATCTCTGCATTTTGCACTCTCAGAACATACTGCTTTGCCTGGTGAACGTTATTGGCCTCAATTCTATTTGAATATGAATCCGTAGCTGGCAAGAACACTTTAAATATTGTCATCATTCACTATTTATAGGGCCAGACCAAAGAGCGCGCTCTTACTGCAACATTGTGCTTGGGGGTTAGCGCTGGGGAGGCTAGAATGAGCCTAAAATGTAATATGATGGTATTTTTCTGTGTTTTTTTTTTTCCTTTTTTTAACTTACAGATGCTTTTCCTGGGATTTCCTACACTGGAAGGCAAACTTCACAGCTTCAGAAAAAACCTCCGTGCGTCCAAGCAACTGCGCTGGGATGAGAGTTGGGACCAGACTGTTCTTCCTTTGCTTGGGCAGAATGAATGACTTTTTGTGGGGGAAGACGGTGTCAAAAAAGCTAACGCATTCCTGGAGCTGCATAGATTTGATAAATGGCGAATACACTTTCTATTGGCTATAATTGCAGTTTTTAACTACTTCGTCTTGGAACAAGTGTTGGGGACGCACCTCTTCCTTTGCAATTTGAGCTTCTCGTGTGCGTAAGAACCGTGCTGAAGGTGCAGCCGAGGCTGTTCGGTGTGTTCCAGCCGTGTAAGTCTTGAGGGAAGACGTGGTTCCTGCGCTGAAGAGCTTGAGCCGTGCCGAGCGGACTGCCTGTCCTTCCTTAGCACCTGGGATGGATCGTCAGAAAGTGGGAGGGAGGTTTAGTTAATCAGGAGTAAAATCTGTTACCTGTGCTGCTTAAAGGTCACTTTTTGGTGAAGATACTTGAATACCTATATAAACTATTACCAGGAGTGCTGCTGTACAGTAAGCGCTTCAGTAGGTGATTTGGGTTTGTTTTCTCGCAAACGGGAGATGCCTTTTATTTGCCTTGTTTTATTTGAACTGAGGATACAGTTGGGGTTTTTATTTTTTTTTTTTCAACCAGTTAATATTCTTGGCTAGTCTTCCCTAGATGCGTGCTGAGTATCTTCTGGTATGATTTTAGTGAGACAGAACCGTTTCATTTCAAAGTTGTTTTTCTTTCTACAGTGTGTGCAAGAATGTGAAAGCACAGGCACCGGTACGTGACGTTTTATTGAATGCTTAGAGGAAAATAGGCATTTCCGTGAGCGTTGTCCTTGTACACTGAAGTGAATACACCCGTTTACCTTGATAAAGAACGTAAAATGTATCCCTTTTTGAACAGCTGAATAGAAAAGGAAAAAATAAAACCCAAACGTATTACTAAAGTGTGTATGACTTAATAAAAGGGCACTTCGCTTTCCGAGCGCTCACTCAGGTATACCCTTCAGCTTTTTCTTGATAATACCAGTATTCGTATGCAGACCTAATGCTTACAAGATGCTTTTTTCACCACCTTTTTGATCATAAAAAAAGATGTCAGTCATTTAAGGAATGAACGTGCTTGGTTTGATCATGTGGTTAGTGCTCCTCAGGGTTCTGAGTTCGGTGGCGGTCGGTGATTACAGGGGGTTCCGCACCAGCGTTTTTAAAGCCGCTTGCTGAGTAATCATTTAATATCTGCTTTGGTCAAGCTAAACAGCCGTTTGCTCATCTTGCCTCTCCCCTCCTGCACCGTGGTTACAGTAGACACTCTCCTGTGAAAAAAGACTGGTGACAGTGATTTGGTTCTACTGGTGGGAAGGTGAAAATAAGAGTCCACGTTGCTTACGGCAGGAGTTTGGCAATTTCACTACTTTATTGACTGAAGAATGATCCATAAAGATATAATTGCTGGCTTGTTGGTAGTTTGGTTTGGGTTTTTTTTCCCCTACTGTTTTCAAACAAAATCCTGTCCAGTACTTTAGCTGTTCCCCTTTGGCTATTGACGTGCACATGGAGGCAAATTAGGCGCTTCTCTAATTAAACAGTAAGGCCGAAAGCTTTAGAGAGGTTTCATCTTCCTATAATAGAATTTTTTAGATCTGAAGTGAGCCATCTGTACAGAACTCCTGAGCGACCTGAAGAATTTTGTGTAAGGGGAGGTGAAGGAGCTCCTGTTTGGGATGCTGGCATGCGTTTACTCGATAAATCGTACCTTTGAATTCTTACTTCTCAGCAAGAGGTAGCAAAAACCCGGGGTGGGGTTAATTCTCTATTTCCAACTTAATCCTAGCAGGCATGGCCTCCTTCAGCTTGACGAGTAAGACGATTCTTCGTTTCAAGTTATCTATCATCTGTTTTCTCTCCGTTATTCCAGAAGGAGTGGGCTAAAGTATTTGTTCACTTTCTTTTAAGTAGGTTTTAAAAGAAGTTACAGAAAAAGAAGTCAGGGGAAGGAGCAGCACATTTGATTTTCTGCTTCAGGACCACTACTGTCCAACAGGAAAATCATTAATGGATTATGGGAAGCTTCAAAGAAGGCGAGTTCACTTCAGGGCATGCTCTAGTGACACAGATCGTAGGTTGGTTGGTTGGACTTGATGATCTTAAAGGTCCTTTCCAACCACGAAGCTTCTGTGATTGTATGAGTTCAGTTCTTCCTCCTTGCAGTGTACGTAGAGCATTGCTACAGAGTACAATTGTATTTTCTGGCCGGTCTGAGAGGACGAGTTCTAAATAGCTAGCTGTGAAATTCATTTTGTGATGGAAATGGAAATCAAATTCCGATTTTTGTCATCGCTGCAGACTAAAGATGCACCTGATTTACAGCAGAGACTACTACCTCCTCTTACTTGAGACACTATCTACTACATTTACGGTAGGTATTACTCAGTTTTAAGATGACCCTTACTGGAAGTACACAAGTATATACTTTTATACTTGTCTGTATAGACAAGTATAAAAACCAGAGTAGACAATTACAGCTGGTTTTAATATTAAAAAATGTTTATGGCTATGAAACATTGTCTTGCTCCCTTGTCAGTGTGCGATACTAATCTTGTGATCCTGCAGATGTGTCTCCATTATTTACAAATCAAAACACAGTTGAAAAAAAAACAAACAAACCAGTTCAATTCTGTTGTCTTCTGCAGAATCAAAGTGCCGTACAATTAGGGCGCTTTTATTTTCTATTGCTTGAGGTTCACGGATGCTTTGCGGGGCAGCAGCTTGCTTCCATGCATGCTGACACTTACAGGAAGAAACGTAACTCGCTTGGACAGCCCGTGCATATAGTCGTATCCTCGGTGCCTCTCATGTACGTTTCCAGAATTCAAGATGATCTTGTTGCAAGGACGAGATGGCTCCTGTTGGCCTGAAAATTCTAATTATGTCATATTTGCCAAGTCTATATAAACAACTGCAGAATAGTTACGTTTGGCTGCGTATCATAGAGAAAAATACTGTTGCTGCGAGCTGGAATAATCTGCCATCCGATCCCAACTTTATCTGTAAAGAGAAACACGAGGAATCATATTTCTGCTTAATAAAAGGAAGAGCAAAAGATGCATGTCAAGTTCTGTAAGAAGAGATCTTTAGCATGCTGTTAAAGCAAGCTACAGGCAAATGCTTATCAGTTTGTAGTTTTAAAAATTACAGTAGTGCTGCTGCTATGCATTCAGCATAATTTTGTGAATTAACTAATTGCTGTAGACGATTGCTGTAGAGCTAGTAGACGGCAGGAGACAGGCTTCTGAAGAGTATATGAAGAAGAAATCCAAAATCCCTCCCTATTTTATTTAATCTCTCGACGGTTTTGTAATCTTATCTGTTCTTTGAGGGTTAAGGGTTTTAGGCTGCATCTCGAATGTTATCGCTGTGACAGCGCGGCGCAGATGGCTTTTCTTCTTTAAGCTTAACCCTTTTTTGGTTTCCTATCGCCGCCACGCTTGCAATTCTTCTCAAGCTGGCATGAACAGGTGTGAGCTGTGATAGACAGGATGGAGCTACATTCCAATCTCCTGACCAAATCCACGCGGAAAAGGTCTGCTTTTGGGCAGATCAATCTTAAATCCAGCTCTAGGATTAAAAAAAAAAATCTCACTATTGGACAATACCCATCACCAAAAAATGCTCCTGTTCCATCTTTTCTAGGGATTAATTAATGGGGAAAGAGGCCAAAACTATTTGAGACCAAAACTACTTGATGAAAAAGGCACCTACCGAGTTCAGCCTGGAACAGGTGATACGTGTCGGGATTACGAACGGTGAGAGCAATGTAGACCTCGGGAGCTTTTCTGGCCGCTCTGCAAGCGGCGAGTTTTTGTAGCATACCAATAAGGGCTAAAATTATCTCTGGATCATATACCACATCTGCACAAAAAGGAAAACATTCAGTATTTACTGAGAACGGAGCAAAGAGCAGAATGAGAACTACAAAACAAAAATATAAAATATGCGTCTCGTGGGAGACCACGATTTTCATAGTCAGGGGTTAAGAATTCCCAAGAAGAGATCTTAGAAAATGCCTCTGCGTGCTGTGTGAAGCTGCCCTTGTCTCTACTATCAGTCCAAAATCGCTAAAAGTCAGTGCTCCTTTTTGTAAATGGACTGCCAGATAGTTTATTTAAGCCCGTCCTAAGGGAGGCAGCAAAACACTGAGCGTTGGCACTCTGTCATGACTGTCCTCGGCAGAACGAAATGGCATTGTTCAAAATCTGTCTTTTAGAGGCTGATTGCGAAAGACTTGAACTGCAGCAGAGCAGAAACAGCCCCGAACGGTAAAACTGACCGTTAAGGGGTACAAAATGTCAGCTTTACTAATTAGCACTGTGATTCGGAGATGTGTCCGCCTCCTGCTCGGGACTGATGTTCAAGAGGAGGTTGTTTATGCCACAGAAATGCCGAGGTGTGTGCGGGTACCGCTGACAGACAGACTGGCTGCTCTTCACGCAACGTTACTAGTAACAGCAAATAGTAGAGATATTTATAAATCCCCTTCCGTTTTGAATTGCTTTTCCTTCCTGAGTCCCGCTTGGGCCGGTTTGTGCATTCTCTGAGCGCTATAGTTGGCATTAGGTAACATACAGTGGCTTCATTTTACAGAATTTGCATACATAATGCATCGTGGGATCCCTTTGATGGCAAAGGCAGTGTATTTTGTCATTTTTTCCCCCTGAATCCTGAGGAAGTTTTCTTTTGCAAAGCCCCAGGTCAGGGAGTAAAATCCTGTAAGCTACAGCTAAGAAATTTTACTATTGCTAGATTTTCCATTATTAGATTTTATTTTTTTTTATAAACTCCCTCTAGATTTATACATAGGCAAGTTCCAAAAAAGATTTGTTTTTTTAAAACATATGTTGTCCCTCAAAGGAATGCCAAAATTGCCTGTTATTATTGATGAGGTTATTCAAAATGAGAGATTTATCGTGGTCTCCTGTTTCTGAATTAAAAAAAAAAAAAAAAGATGCAGAAGGGAAAAATAATTTGCTTTTCGGCGTTACGTACGCAACTGCTGAGTATTGGAAAAAGATGGAACGGTGAAATGAACCTGGAGAAGATCCGTCGCTTCCGGCGACGGTAAGTGGAGTAGGGCTGGGCGAGTCCCGCACACAAATACCTCTGCGTCTCTCTCCCTGCCCTGCTTGTTCCCGCGTGACGGCGCACGCTGAGGCACGATCAGAAGAATACCTGCCGCGATGACGACGTCGGGTTGAAGATCCAAGAGCTGTTTTGCTGTAACCGAGCCCCAGTCCAGTTCTGCAACGATGAGTTTGGGGTTTAGTTTTGGTTTTTGGTAACTCGTTGCTGCTTCCTCCTGGCCCTGGGGCTCTGTTTGGATATGACGGGTCTTTCCGGGCTCCAAGACGAAGCCATTCAAACGGATGTTTTCCGCCAGCTGCTGGAGGACAGCGGGGTGGCAGTCGCTGAATACGTACGCCTTGGGATGGCAGGTTTTACAGATCGCAATTCCGGTGAAGCCGATCCCACTGCCCAGTTCCAAGACCGTCCTGAATGGTAATGGAGTAAAAGGGGGACTTACTAGGACTCTAAACTGAGTTAGGAAATCAAAACATTCTAAGTACATCTAAAGGTAAAATCAGTTACGGATTATTTCAATAACTTTTAAGTAAGCCACCTACAATCAAATCTTTCTTTCAAATAACTGGGAGAGTTGGTTAACACCGAAGATGCAATTGTAAGCATAAAAATGAATTACTTCTAAATATTGCTTTTGTGTATGGTGCAAAGCATTTCCACCGCAGGGATGAGATGCATTCCCACCTGCTTTTAGACTTCTACAGCAGGGTCGTCCCCACCTAAACTGGTTGCCCAGTTCTTTTCATAGTCGGTGGAGAGAAACCGAGGATCCAGCAGCACCGTTCCTTTCCTGGCGAGGTGGATATTTTAAATGAACTTAGCTGAATCTCTCCTCAGAAGTGCTTCTTCCTTTCGACTGCTTATACGCAAAGGCAAGAGGATGAGCTCAGATGTGCACACCTGCATGTCGATCACCTACAGCCAGGTGAGGTGAATCCCATCATAGAATGGGTTGGAAGGGACCCTGAAGACCATCTCGTTCCATCTCATGGGACACCTCCCACCACACCAGGTTGCTCCAAGCCCCGTCCAACCTGGCCTTGAACCCCTCCAGGGATGGGGCAGCCACAGCTTCTCTGGGCAACCTGGGCCAGGGGCTCACCCCCCTCACGGCCCAGAATTTCTGCCTCAGATCTCATCTCAGTCTCCCCTCTTCCAGTTTAAAGCCATTCCCCCTCGTCCCATGGCTGCCCTCCCTGCTCCAGAGTCCCTCCCCAGCTTTCCTGGAGCCCCTGGAGGGACTGGAAGGGGCTCCAAGGTCTCCGCGGAGCCTTCTCTTCTCCAGGCTGAACCCCCCCAGCTCTCTCAGCCTGTCCTCCCAGCAGAGGGGCTCCAGCCCTCCCAGCAGCTCTGGGGCCCAAGTCATGGAGTGAAGCGCAGTGGTTAAAGTCGCTGGCTAGATGGTACAGCAGCTAAAATTTAAGAGCTTGCTTTGCAGAGCAGGTCAGACTGCCTGGTGTAATGATTTCGATCTTAAAACCTGTCTTAAAATAACTACAAGGTTAGTCATTTCAGTTACTTGGGGGGGTAAATGTATATTATGAAGTTACAGTTGCGTAGTTTGCTCACAATATGAAAATATCTTTCCCCATCCCTCCGCCTGTGCCGCTGTCGTTACCTGTCCCTGAAAGCGCTGTTGTTCTCTATCGCCCATTGCGCCAGCTGAAGCGCAGCGTCCCAGGTGACGAGCCCCGTGGTTCCTCCAGAGACGATGGCCACGCTCTCGGAAAGGGTGACGGGCTCTCCCGAGGGCTGGAGGGGACGCAGAAGACAAGAGAGAGACGGGTCAGCACAGACAACGGCGTTTACAGTTTATAATCACATGGAAAAAGGTAGGAAGCACTTTGGTTTTCTGGGGGGTTGCCTTTAACCCCGATTATTGCTTAGTTCCGCTGATTAGAAGTGACCTATAACGATGCGGTGTTAGTTCTTACCAGCAAGTAGGTTTTGTAAGAGCGAGTGGATTCTTCTTCATTTAAAATATCTGCCAGCGCGTCGTAGAGCTCATCCAGGGGTTCAGCTGCCGTGGCTTCATGCTGCGCGAGAGCGAGCGGGGCAGGTTCGGTACCAAATCCCCGTCAAACACAAAACGTACACACGTTACGTCCCGCTTCAATACATCCCTGGCTGTAATATTTTTACACCGGACGCTCTTTTTGCGCGAATACAAATAATGCAGCTTGGCCCACAATGAAAAACCTGGCCGTATTTTCTAGGGGTGGGGGAAGAGTTGCAAGCAGGATGAAAAGCAAGCGCTACCTTCTTGATGAGTTCGGTTAGAAAAGATCTCCTGTACTTGGTGGACGGGGGGTATTTCGCACACAGGGGGTGGCAAATGGTCTAAAACAAGAACAAGGAGGGAAACCAGTTACTGCCTGAGGACGTTAGGGAGGGCAGAGAGGCGTTAATTGACGCCGTGTGTCACCAAACGCATGGCGACTCATCCTGCAGCTAGAAGAAGCGACGCTGAGCCAGAAAATAAAATCTAGCGATTTCTGACGGGTTTGCTGTTGTACAGCTCTGTGGCAGCAAACACGTTTTTTTTTTTTTCACTTTTCAGCAAGTAAACAGCAAAACCGTGGGGAAGGAGAGTCCGATTTAGCTCTGTTTCGCTTTTCTCTCGTCTCTTCTTTTTGGTTTGCGGCCTTATTTGCGATTTCCCATCCCCGTGCAAAGGGGAAGCCCCGTGAGGGCTGGTGCCTTCCCACGGCCACTGGGATCAACTGGGATTGACTGGGATCACCGCCGGGATCGCCGCCGCCTCGCCCCTCGGAGCAGGGCTGACTCACCGCGTGGCACGAAGGAGCGCCTGGGGCTTGATTTCAAGGCAAAGAACAGGTAAATAACAGGAAGCGAAGGAAATCTGCTGTGCTGCTTGAGCACAACGGAACACCGTGACACCGGGTCACTTATCTCTGTAATTATGCGCAAAACCAATTGCTTTACGTGGGCGAGGTGGCGGGCCCAGGCTGCTGCCGTGACACCACACCGTTCCCCCCCTTACCTTGTGTAGAATATCCAGGAGGAGGGAGGAATCCGGTGAAATCCGTAGGTTTTGTTCCAGTTCCTTAAAAAAAAAAAACAAACAAACAAAAAAAACATTTTCTNGGTGAAATAAAGGTGAGGCCTCCTCAGACCCGAGGGCCGCTGCCCGCTCCCTGCGGGGCCGTACCACACCGTACCGGCCAGGGGAAGGAGCAGAGCTGCCGGCCCGCCAGGAAGCGGCGCTGAAAACGGGTCGCCAGCCCCGGCTGGGCCATGGCCCCGCGGGCCGAGCGGTCCCGGCCTGGTGGCCACCCCGCGGAGGGGCGAGGGGGGACTCGAACCCGCGACCCTCCCGTTGAACGGCGCGTTGCGCTGCCGGCGGCACCCACCGGTCCCCTCTGCCCAGCCCGCGCAGGGTGATGACGCACGCGGACGTCACTGCCGCGCGCGGCGGCGAAGGACAGGGCGCCCGCGGGACACGGCGGGAGCGGGGCCGGGCCCGGCGGCGCCATGAGCGGCTACAGCGAGGACGAGCGGCTGCGGCTGCAGCAGCTCCGCGCCCTGCGGCGGCGCTGGCTGCGGGACCAGGAGCTGAGCGAGCGGGAGCCCGTCCTGCCGCGGCGGCAGCTGGGGCCCGTGGCCGCCTTCTGGGAGCGCTTCCTGCAGCCCGGGGGGCTCTNGCCCAGGTTGCCCAGAGAAGCTGTGGCTGCCCCATCCCTGGAGGGGTTCAAGGCCAGGTTGGACGGGGCTTGGAGCAACCTGGGCTGGTGGGAGGTGTCCCTGCCCAGGGCAGGGGGGTGGAAGGAGGTGATCTTCAAGGTCCCTTCCAACCCAAACCATTCCATGTTTCTGTGAACATGCTGGTTACGCATCTGCTGGTGGCTTCGTACTGCCTATTCACTGCTTCTTGGGTGGCACAAGCATATGTGTTATTTGTGATGTTTTCTGGCAGTAACCAGAAGTTCTTTACACTGAGGGTGGTGAGACACTGGCCCAGGTTGCCCAGAGAGGGGGTGGAGGCCCCATCCCTGGAGACATTCAAGGCCAGGCTGGATGAGGCTCTGAGCAACCTGCTCTAGTTGAAGATGTCCCTGGTGACTGCAGGGGGGTTGGACGAGATGGCCTTGAGAGGTCCCTTCCAACCCAACACGTTCTGTATTTCTATATTTCTCTTCTATGTTAACCAGCTTTGCCTGTGCTGCCTCCCGTGAGCTGGAAAGCTGTGTCTTAATTGTTGCTTTCCTGGAGGAACGGTGACCCTGGGGATAGCCAGGCTGCAGCGGCGGCTGGTGTGGGGAAGGGGAATGGCCAATACACTGGCCACGGGACAGACTTCCACTGCTACAGCCTTGCCTGGCTTGGGAGGTGTAATTTTATTAGCCTCAGGTATTTCTTTAACTGGTGGAAAGAACCCGGCCTAATGAGCCTGGTACTCAGTAGAGCTTGTGTTTTAGAAGAGTTGTTTTCCCCATTTTGGAACTCCTTTGTACTTCATCTGTGTAACACTCCTTTTTCTTTACCCCTTCCCTTTCTTCTCTCCCCACCCCCCTTTCAGAAAACGCCGCACGGTGTTGTTATGTCAAATCCACGGATATTCCCAGTAAGTCTATTAATATTTGTTTTGTCTTCCAGCTCGGTAAAGCAGGCAGAAAAAAGGGGTGACTTGAAGCGAAGCGTGGGTTTGCGCAGTAGCTGTGCAGAGAGAATTTCTAGAAGGATGAGCCTGGCACCGCGGGCACCTACCCTGGAAAAGCACAGTTAGAGTATTTTTGAGCAGTTTTCTTATCATCCTTAGAGCAGACAGTCCCTGTTTCGGGGGTACCTCCCTCTAGAGCAGCAAAGTTTTGAGTACTGGGCTGACAGCACTGCCCATCCTGGGTGGAAAAGGCAAACGTTCCCTTACGGGATCTCTGGAAGCGACTGGAGCAGGTTCCCCCTGTGGAGAAGTGCACACAGACCACTCGGGGAAGCTTTCCCGTTCGGTTCTCGCTTGGCTCCTTGTGCCCAATTTCACGGGAAGCTGAAGCGCTGGGTCCCTCGGGGCGTGCAGTGCTGGTGGAAGCCGTGGCTGCACGCTCCCGCTCCCCCGGAAAGGGGCAGGCCCAGCTGCGTGCCCGTCGTGGCTTCGCTGAGGACAGGGTGAAGGCAGGCGTTAATTACTGCGCGTCTTTGCGAAGGGGTTTGGGTGTTTTGGTGCCTCCGGGAAAGCGTGGAACGACAGGAGCGGGGGTTGTCAGGAGTTGGGAGGAGTTTGGCGCTGAGCGCTGTCAATTCTGGCCACGTGAGCTTGATCCCCGGCGTCCCCGAAGCTCCCCCACACCCAGGTGTCCCCAAAGAGACAGAGTTGTGCCACCCCCAGCTCGAGCTTTGGTTTGTGAAGTGGAGGGTGTCACATTGTTTGGTCTTTACTGGTTTTTGGGCTGCTCCGAGCCATTACTCGTTGCTTGGTGTAGCAAGTCGGTGGGCAAATACTCTCCTAGAAGTTCAGCTCTGCTGTTTCTACCAGTTGCACGTTTGTTTTTTTTTTTTGCCTAACAAAACTGTGCTTTTATCTAAAATAAAATTAGAAAAAGTTCCATCCCGAACAACCGCGTAGCAACGTACTGAAGGCCAAACTCCACATCTCCGACGTCAGCCTAATTACTCAGTCCAGTTAGGCCAGCTCAGTAGGCCAAGACAGCGCCTGAAGCTGTAGCACGCAGCAGTTGGGCATCGGACTGGTTTATTTTTTTTTTTTTTTTGAGGGATTACCTAGCTCATCACGGGCTACAGGCCGTGGGTTTGGAGGCTCGCTTAAAGCTGTGCTGAAGGTGCAGCGCTCTAAGTCCAATATATGTTTTTAAAACAAAACGCTCTCTTTAAACGTTTGGTTGCAGTTCCGTAGCTGAGAAGAAAAGGGTAGAGCAAGCACAGATTTTGGGTAATTTGGCTGTGGTGATGTTTCAGCATCCTGGGAAACGTTAAGCGAATGAGAGCGTTCGGAGTAATACGATTTTTATTTTTTTTTTTTTTTAATCTGGAAGTTGGGGCAGTTCCAGCTTAATTGAAGGACTGTGCTGCGTGAAGGGAGAGTCTGGGTGTAGGGGAACACGCTCACCGTCTCTCTCATTCCATCAGGGGGACAGAATTTTAGAGACGGGAGAAATCATTCCACCCCTGAAAGAAGAACCCGGTGAGCACCACTGATGGCTAAAAGCTGATTTCCTCCTTCGGCGCACAAGGCGAGAACTGCGAACTGCTTTCTCTCTTCTATAAAGGAGTCTTCATTCTGCATCGCCTCAGCTTTTCTGTCGTCGACTTTCTCCTTAGTTCCCGTTATGCCCGTTGCTACTCACACGGGAGTTTTCTTCTGCCTTCAGTGAGCAGTGTTGGTATTAATGGTGGTTACTGGTGATCTCCCACTCCCCTTCCCCAACGCTTTACCTGGCCTGACAGGATCTGGCAGCGGGACAATGTGGGCCCCATAGCCGTAACGGGAGAGATGCTCCAGGTCCCCGGGGATTGTGGAATAGTCTGCTCAAAGGCAGGGCGTCACGGCGAGCTCCCGCACAGCGGCTGTCCTCTTCCAGTCACGCGGGCCCTTTTCTACCCACCAGTTCTGGCTTCCAGCGAAAATTAAGCTTCCACCTGTGTCATCCCACTCCTCTGTCAAGACAGGGTAGCAGAAGTGGCGCTGCTGCCAAAAATTCCTTGTTCTTTGCCCTTTAGCACTCCCTTCTCTGTCTTCAGCCCTTTCCGAGTTGGAGTCTTCCTGCCCCAAGTAACCGGGGTGCTTTGTACTGGGGAAAACTGGCCTCTTGATGAGCAGGGAGTCGACGATCCTTATGGATCCCTTCCAGCTCCAGAAACTCTATGATTCTGAGTATTTTGGTGGCTACTTTGGGGATCGAAAGGCTTAAACCAGCGATCCAAAGGGTAACCTGAGGCACGTAAGGGGAGGGGCTGGGATGGAAGCCCCTCATGGAACCACGTGTGACCAGTATAGTCAGTTTTTGGGGTGTCAGGGTGCCTGCCAGGAACCCCTCTGCTGTCTGCGGGGGGCAGCCGCGGCAGGGATTCGCACCAGCAGGGCCACGGCCAGCACAGGGGTGAAAACTCTCCTGCAGGTGATCAGGGAGGCCGTGGACCCCACGTTGAGCACCCAACGCTCAGCCCGCAGCCCCCAGGTGCCTGCTGGGCCCCGGTGCCCCCCAGGCCCTCACCAAGTCCACGTCTGTCTCTTTCCTCGGGTAAAAGGCAGCTCAGGGTGGGACGGCAGGTGGGGAATAAAGTGGAGGGGCAGCTCTGGGCTGTGCGAGGGCAATGGGATCCTCCTGGTCATCACTGGGGGGCTCTGGAGGGGGACACTGGGGAAGCTTGAGGGTCCCTGGGGGAGCTGGAGAGTCGGCAGGGACTGTTGGGGGGCAGTAGAAA
>VXBH01001637.1:217106-236770 GCA_013400035.1 Rynchops niger
CTGGGTAAACCTCGTCCCGCCTCAGTTTTAACCAACTGGAGGGTCCCCGGGGAGACGGGGGAGGCTTCGTGCACCCCCGCGCTGCAGTCGCTCCCCGGCCTGTCTCCGCTCAGGGCAGGGGATGAGGGAGCCCCCCCGGTGCCGCTCGGGCAGGGCGGCATCGCTGTGGCGGTTAACGGGCACGGCTGAGGGCTGGCACGGGGCCACGGCAGAGAGAACCGGGGACCCGCCCCCCCCCCCCCCCCCGCCCCCCCCCGCGCCNNNNCAGCCTGCGCTCCAACATCCAGCTTAGAAACCCGGCTGCTGGGGGCTAAGCGGGGTTTTGCGCAGAGTTTCTGAAGCATTTTGCGAGTTTGCCCTTCGGAATTGGTTGGCTGGCTCTTGTGCGTGGTTGTCTGAAGCATCCTAAGGCTGTTTGGGCCCCCATGCCTCGCCAGGACGCCTGGGTTTTACCGCACGTCAGCTCAGCCGCAGTTCTGAGCGTGTCAGCCTACCCACCCTGGATGCTGTTAGAGCAGCTGGAAAAGGCTCTGTATGCTGGCCGGCCTCTCCGTTTTCTCAGCAGATCTCCTCTTCCCCCCGCCCTGCGCCGGCTGTTGGGGTGCAGCCCTTCCCTCCCAAGCGCCAGGAACTGAACGTTTTGGGGTGGTCGTCTGGTGAACTGTTGGGGGAGATGGAGTGGTGCACGCGCTGCGTTTGAAATGTCAGATTGTCTCCTCCAAGCCCTTTTTCAGATCGAAATCTCCGCTGGCGCTCAGCGCTCTGTCAGGCCTTCAGGCCCGGGATGCGGATGCCCGGTTTTTCATGGTCGGACAGAAGGTTATCTGAGAAGCGCTTACTGTATGTGGCCTGGGGCGTTCGTGCGGGGACAGCGGAGCACTGCTGCGGGTCGGTCAGGAGGTATTGGAGACCAGGAGATGCATTTAGAGGGAGCCAAGGTGGAGATGGCTGATGGAGATAGGCTGCAGATCCCAGACTGTCGCCCTTGTCGATCCGAACACAGAGATCTTGCCGTACTTTGCGCATTGTGAACTGGGACGCGGGGGGACTTGTGCTTCAGGGCTGTACTCTGTGGGAGATGCCACCTTTCCTAATCTGGAGCAGATCCGCGGTGGGAGGGTGGCCGAGTGGCAGACAGGCCTCCTGAGATCCTGGGCTGTGAGGGGGGTGAGCCCCTGGCCCAGGTTGCCCAGAGAAGCTGTGGCTGCCCCATCCCTGGAGGGGTTCAAGGCCAGGTTGGCCGGGGCTTGGAGCAACTTGGTGTGGTGGGAGGTGTCCCTGCCCAGGGCAGGGGGTTGGAACTGGATGATCTTCAAGGTCCCTTCCAAACCAAACCATTCTATGATGCTGTGAGTCTGCTGGTGGCTTTTGCATGGCCGTTTCTTGAGACCCGCTGCCGAACAGCCTGGCTTGTGCCCGTCCGTGAACCAGGACTGAGCTCTGCCTGAGGAAGGAGCTGCAGTAGCGTAACACATGCCAGAGAGTCATCATTCAAATTACCGTGATTTTATGTTCGTGGGGATATTAACTAGTTTAAAGTTGCATCAGCTTCTGTTTGTGTCCCAGGCTTTAAAAGTTGGAGGCAGAAGGCAAGACCCAACATTGCTCCCTTCCCCGGCTGGGGCTGGAGGGCTAGAGAGGCCTTTGAAGGTTTGATGTGACTTGCTGTGTTTGCGAAGCCATATTGCTTTGGCAGGAAAGGATGCAGCTTCCTCGAACCTCGTGACTTGGTGCGTAAGGGAACCCGAGGCATGGTCCAGGCATAACGTCTTTTGAGTCAGAATAAATACGGAAAAACAAACCAAAACTGCTAAAGTTGCACATAAAAAAGGTCGGGCGTCCTGCCCAGGCTCGAAGCTGTCTCCCGGTAGCGGAAAGGCTGGGTGACCCTGTGGAGGGGCCTGGATGGCCTCGTGAGATGCGCTGGTTACCCCTCCCCGGCTCTCCTGGACGCCCTTTATCTTTGCTCTGGGCACCCTTTATCTTTTCTCTGAATACCGCTGGCTTTGCAGAGGGGAACAGCCTGGGCCCTGGTGCTGCCTCAGCCAGCTCAGCGCGATTGGCTTTATCTTGTGGAAAATGCGCTGCTTTCATCCATCCTGGAGGTTTTGTGGGAGCTTGCCAAGTTTGCAGCGGTTGCACGTGAGGCCTCGAGAGAGACCCAGGCAGTCCCTGGGCCGGCGGACGCGGCCGTGCTGATCTCCGCCGGCGGGGACCTCCTCAGGTGAGGTGCAAGCGGGAGAAATGCTTTTTTCCTCCCATCTTCCCCCTTCCTCTTGAGGCTTTTGTTCATTTCTGGGTTTGTTCTGACCCTTTCTGTGAGCGGAGGGGTCGGGGAAGGAACGGATCCTTTGGCATTTCGCCGAGCGAGGGTCTTTTCGAAGCAGGGGGAGGCTGGAGTGAAGGGCTGGGGCTGCCTGTGGTCAGACCCGAGGGCAGGGAGAGAGGAGACTGGTTTGGAAAGCGTGTGTCCGAGCCCGGTGTCCTGCCGAGGCGGCTCTCTCCAGTGCAGGAAACTTGTGAACAGCCCATTTGCTGGAGCGTGGGGCTCTGACAAAGGTCGTAGATAGTGCAGCCTTGAGAAAGCTGCTTATGCGGGTGGGACAGGTGAGTCAGTGGCTTCCTCCTCATTTTCCATCATAATCCCACTCTTCAGAGCGAGATGTGCTGCCTGCCCACTCCCCAGAAGCCTCCCGGATCTGCCCGCGTTTGCCTCGGCCGTGCTGGTTGCTGTTGGACCCTGCCTGAGCACGCAGCTCTTCCCAGGCCACCATCACCCAGCCGGGCAGGGAGGAGCAGGCTGGGTGCTCCTACCGAATTTCTTTCGTGCTCTCGTTGCTATTTGGAGTGCTGTCGCTCGCCTTGTATTTAGCAATGGCAGCTGAGGGAGCCAAGGAAGGCAGAAGGGCTGTTGCCTGAGCACGAGAAACATTTAACTCTTGCCTTCGCAGCTCCCCGTGCATTGGCAGCTCTCAGGTTGGGCTGATGGGAAATGCTGGTGGCGTTCCCGAAATTTGCTCGTGTTCGGTCGCTTAGAGGATGAGGAGAGTTTTTGTGTGCAATTTCCTCTTGCTCTGGAAAAAATGCTGGTGCCCGGGAAGAAGGGAGAAGGGGGAGCCCTGGGAAGGAAATAAGATCGAAAGAAATGTGTCACCAGCAGAAAGAGCAATTGTTTTCCTGCATTTATATTGCAGAGGGTCGTCCTGTTCAGGCAGCCGATGTTTGACAGCCAAGATAATACATTTATATTGATGTAATTAGCGGGACGTGGAGTTTGCTGAATGGCTTGGGGGCAGCATGCTTTTCAGTCTAATTCCGGCAAATAGATCAGGGAGGATTGGAAAGCTGCCGTGGGTTGCTAGAATTGGCCCTTTGGGTTTCTGGAGGTTGAGTACATAACTGCTGATATTTCCTATTGGGCTGTACCCTGCCTTGTTGAAAAGAAAATAACTTGAGGGAACACGGGGCTATTTTTGCCAGCTTGAGATGATCAAGTTTGATTTCTAAAAACTGAAGCAGAGTCTTTAGGCTTGCACATTAAAAAGAGCATTGCAACCCTATCTCTGTTCCTCTCCAAATGCAGGCCTGTGCGCTTTGCCGGTGGTGTAAACTCTAATGTGTGTTCATAAAAATAATAATAATAAAATAAAAAAAAAGAAACAGCTTTTCTGTTCCTGCGGTGCAGCCCCGTTTGCAGCAAGCCTGAACGCTGTGGGTCTGATCAGCGTCGGCGTTAGAGGAGGCGGTGATTGCGCTGTGGCAGAGGGGCCAGGCCGGCGTCTCGCCCCACTCCTGGGGTTAGCAGCCCTTACCCAAGCCGCAGGGTCATCAATACATGCTCGCTTCGGTAAAATAGAGACCGAGACATTACAAAAAGCTGTCGTCCCCCTCTGGTGATATTGCCCAGCTGCATTTCTAACACGGCACTGCCTGCGGCACCAAAGTTTCCCCTTCAGCATCTTGTTCCCAGCGCCAGCCCAGATGATTTTGGTTTACTGAGGATATCACAGGCAGCTTCCCAACTTGCATTGTGTTGTGTTCCTCTGACAGCAGAAGGTCCTTCTGCTCCCGTAACAAAAGGGAGACTCTCAGACAGCTTTTGTCTTTGTGCTGGTCCGTGGAAGTGGGAAGACGTCACGGGGGTCCTTGTGTGCTGGGCCGTGTCCTCCCCGCCGTGGCAGCTCTGCTCTCCGGCGAGGCTGCAGCACCAATTGTGGTCAAGGTCTTGCTCTCCAGCTTGTCCACATCGGTCACCTGCCTGCAAGACTCAGGCCAGCAGGCAGAACTTGGGCAGTCCTTGGAATTTCAGCACAGCCAAAAGGCTTTATTTTAAGCCGCCGGGTGTTAAGCGGTTTCTCTTCCTAGCCCACATGTGTGCGACCATGTCTCCTGCAAGAAAAATGACGTGGTGTCGTGTAGATTGATGTAGGCATTTGTGGTCCTCTGGCGTTTGTCTTGGTCTCTTTAGCTCTCGTAAGTGGCTCGACTGGGCGCCCTGGAGGTGCTGTGTGCCTGGAGTTCCCTACCTAGCCACTGCTGTACAGACCCTTGGGCTAAAACAATCAGGCTGGTCCTTTTGAAACCTTAGTCACTCCCTTATTTACTTTTTGCTGGTCCCCCAGTGGCATCTCTTGCATGCTCCGGAACATTTGCTAGTTTGATTCCATTAGTGGCACGTGCCCAGGTGTCCACCACAGGTTGTCTTTTCCCCACTGCCTGGAAATCTCAGGGGTGCAGAGCGCTGGAAGAGAAAAGCTCTTTGTGAATGGACCGTAACCTGCCCCAGGGGCATCGTGCCGCACCTGGTGGTGTGGCTGTGGGGAGAGCGGGCAAGGCGGCGGGGGCAGAACCAGGTCTGTGGCTCTTGCGTGCTGCTGCCATGCTCCCAAAGAGGTTCAGCGATCACATTGTTCTGGCTGATGCCTTCTTTGCTTTATTGTGCCCTCCCCAATCTAAAATAGAGAAAGTGAGAGAGTGCCGGTGAGCCAGACAGTTATGGATAAGGGTTCTTGTTGCCTCCGTCTGATAAAAGCCCGTCCCAAAGGAGACAGCGCTTTCGCAAAGTATAAATTTCATTAAAAGAGGTTGTTTGGAGAGCAGAGCATATGAAGGGGGAAGAGGAAATGTCTTGGGGGAGGGAGGTTTGCCAAGGCGAGTACTCAAACGCAGTGCCTTCTGGGGGTGGGATGGGCACATTTGACATAATCAGAGGGATTTGTACTTTTGAGTATCCAGTAGATGTAACTGCTAACGATGTCCTGGCCATGCGGAGTAATTAACATCTGTTTCTTCATTTGAACATTCAGGCAGTGTGCCCCTCCAGACGTCCCCGCGTTCACATCCAGACCCCTTGGGAGATCCTGCCCTGTTGCTAATTGTCGAGAGCTGTCCAGAATCCTTATCGTTAAGATCCCGCTGTGCTCCTGAGGTGTTGTGTTACCTGCTACGACGACAGCTCTCGCCAGAATGCTAAGCAGCAGCCGGCGTCAGGAAGAGTAAGGCCAGTGGTGGGAACAGAACTATAAAGTCACCGCCAAAGGTTCTGAAACCACAAGTGAAGAATCTGAGTCGACCCACAACAGAGCGGCTCCTGTCTCCAGGCGGTACCGAGGTCCAGCCCGTCGCCAGCTGGATGCCGCGGGAAGCACAGAGGCTTCTGAGAGCTCAAGTTCAAGTGGATGCTGATTGAGTGACCTAAAATGTGAGGTTGGTTGTGTGCACTGGTGCGAGATGCTGCTCAGCCCGGCGTCTCAGCGGCCATTTATTCTTACATGCCTTTCTTTCCTCTCTGTTCCCCAGCTTGGTGCAGCAGCTGCTCCTCTGAACAGGCTGGGTGTGCAGAGACCGTCTAGCATGCTCCTCCAAGCGGGTCGCTCAGCCGGTGCCAACAGCAGCCGTTCGATTCCAGGGACGCCAGGCTGACCTCCCACCAACTGGGACCTGCAGAGCAGAAACCGTGTTGGGTAAGAGGCTTTTCTGACTGCGGCTGGCTCTGTGCTGGGCGGGGAGGGGCTGAAAGGAAAAAAAAAGCTTTTCTCCTCTGGTTCGTAAGCACGGTTACCCCGCTTCTTGTTTCCCACGCCTGTCGTACTTGTCTTTCTTCCTTGTTTTGTTTCCTTCTTTGAGTGTTTCCCTCTCCTCAATGTCTGCGTGAAGGCCACGTGCTCTTATGGGTGGGGATACTGGTGTCCCCTGGTTTTCTCATGGCGAAGGAGAAACTGTAAGAGTGGAAGAGAAAATGTGGGGTCTTCCAGGACCTCGCAATCTTAAGCCGTGGAAACTGTGTGACTGTCCCGGGTGTGTTTGAGGCAATGCAAGGGCAGGGAAATACATTAATCTGAGAAACTCTGCATTGCTTTGCCTGCAATAACCGCAGTGCTGCGGCAGTTCCCAGCCCAGGACTGGGACAGGGAGATGACTGTGGTGTACCTTACGTGGCTGGGCTGCTTTCAGCCTGGAGATTCAAAGCCTGCTCTGCAGAGACAGGACAAGGTGGTGGGAAGCCAGTCTGAGCTTGTACCTTCAGGATACGCTTGCAGTGTCCGCTGCAGGAGAGCATCTGATGGTGATGGTCTTGCGTTCAAATGAGCCAGGCTGATGTGGGCCTATCCAGGCCAGGGCTTTGGATCAATTGAATGGACACTGGTGTGCTGTGTGTTGGCCAGTCTGGTCTGCCTGGATGCATATGGGCGAGCTGGAGTCTTTGTGCGACTTTGGTGTCCGGCTTCAGCAGAAGGTCTGCAGGAATCTCGTACTGTTCGGGGTCAATGAAGCCAGGCTGTGAGCACAGTGGTCTTTGAGTGGTGGCTGTTACCAGGCAGATGTCGGCTGAGATTTGCGCCATGGCTAGCTCTCAGCTGCGGGAGGGATGAAATAACGTTCCTGCTCTTGGATCGGTTTTGATGCAGCCTTGGAGTGTTTTGTAAATGCTACTTCAGGTGTGCAAAGCCCTTGTTCCCATTGCCTGACCCTGCCATGCAGCGTGCCTTAGCCAGCAGAGCCTGGCGGAGGGAAGGTTGGGGGTCTGGAGCACCACAGGAGGTTAAGGCAGCTGGATATGTCTTGCAAGGCATTTGAGAGTGACTCCTGTAACGTGATCTCCTCTCCATCTGCCTGTTCGGGTTGACGTGGGTTCAGGATGCAGCCGGCTGGCCTGGGTTGAGGCCAGCTCTGTCGCTCTGCGGGGAGGTGTCTTGGATGGCCCATTAGGGCTGGCTTTGCCGTAGCAAAGGCAGCTTCATTCTCAAAGCATCTGCATTATGTTTCAGCCCTCTCATCTTGGAGTACAGCATTTTCCTCATGTGATCATTATATTTGTTCAAATAAATGCTCTCATGGGCAAATATTGCTTAAGGCGTTGTGTAATTGAACACATCCTACAGTTTCAGCTATATTGGTGTAGCAGAAGAGGAGCCGCTTGTGATGGAGACAGTAAGCCAGTATAGCTCCTCTGGTGAGGAAAGGGGAGTATCATAGTGTCACTGTCATATGTAACAGCGTCAGGCACTCTTATATATGTCACTTCAGTTGTACCAGGTGTTATTCCAGTCATATAATTTCAATTACAATATCGTCTCCTAACAGAAATAATAGCACGGCTACGACATTGGTGTGCAGGAGGATTCATGTGTTTTTCTCAGGATCACAGAATCGTAGAATTGCCTCGGTTGGAAGGGGCCTGTCAGATCGTCAAGTCCAACCACCAACCCACCCCTGACAAAAACCATCGCTAAACCGGGTCGCCTGGATGGCCCAGGACAGTACAGGTGTAATGTGGAGGAGGAGAGGGGTGAGCAGTAACGTGTTGCTCCCCCATTAGGTTATCAAACCGAGCTGTGCTAAAAGAGAAGCTGTCCCCTCTGGGTTTCACTCTCCCTGTCCCGCCTTCCCTGGGCTCTCCTGGTTCCCTCTGCTCGTGGAGAAGGCGGCAGCTTCTCGTGCAGTTCTCGGCGATTCTTAATGCTTTTATTTCCCGGTTGTTTCTGATGGAAATGCCAAATGCCACTGTTGCCTGTCAGGCGTATCCTACCTCTGCGCTTGCCTGAGGCCCAGCCAGAGACGTGGTGGTTTAAATCTAGGCCAGCTGGTTGGAAACTGGGACGTGGTGTCCAGTGAAGCTGTGAAAGTCCAAATGGCAGGAGGAGGCACCCAGGGACTGCTGCCCCTGTGAAGAGCCCTTGTGTCTCAGGACGGGGCAGTGTGGTGAAGGCTGGGAGCTCTGGCTAGCAAGGGATGCAGCTGGATGTGACTTGGACGAATTGCACATTTACTGTCCGTCTAATCTGTGTTAGAATTAAAGCTTGTGGCTGAAGTGTCTGGCGACAGTGTGCTCAGGGGACATCACCTCCACCTCCTGTCTCCGAGATGCTGCTTTCCATGTCCATGCCCTGGGTTTTCACTGACTGTGAGACTCTGCTTCTTGGTGCGACTCTCTTCCCCTCCCTTCTGCAGTGGCCAGCTCTTCATCTGCTTATCTGTCAGCTTAGCATGGTCTGAAGATACAATCCCTGGTGACCTTTTGGGTACGACCTTGTGTTTGAGCGATGCCTGGGCACCTCCAGCCCTCTACAAATTCAGCGTGAGTGACTGGGAGGTACTTCATGGGTCATCAAGTCCAGTTCCCTACTGCTGAAGACAGTCATCTTGTGCAGGTCATGAACTTGCCCAGGAGCTAATTGTTGGATCTAACTCTGTGGTTTTTTTCCCCAGTGCTTCTGGAGCAGCTGGTCCAGAGATCTGCTCTTTGAAAGGTTAGAAACCCTCCTCTGGCTTCCAGTGTCCAGTTTTCCCGGGCTGGTTTATTGTACTTGTGCCGTTGCAGAGTGTCATCTTGCAGATGAGAGATGACTTGCAAATTCTTTTCCTTCCCTGGTTCGCTGGAACTTTATGTCCTGCACCAGTCCTGGCTCCCAATGCAGATTTGACCTGAGAAATGTGTCGAAAGCTACTTTGTTTTCCCGTTGCTTCTTTTTGGGAGGTTGGTTTTGCTGGGCCCATTTATTTAAGTGTTGCGCTTTTGAGCGTTTTAAGTGCAGGTGGAGTTCTGAGCTGCCCAGTTTGTGAACATTAGCGAGTACAGTAGAGCACTTTTTGCGCTACTGTCGCTTCTGTCGTCTTTTTTAATGTTTGTCCTTGCTACTTGTGCCATCTTGCCCCTTCAGGAGAGAGAGACGTTGGCAGAAACAGCTGAATCAAGGTGAACCTGATAAAGCAATGTATTGAAGAGCCAGTGCCTGGCTTTTTCTCGTGGCTCTTATTCATGTTTATCTCTAGCCGTGAATGTGCAATAACAACAGTTCTGTTCTGCACAAGCTGGCACGGCCTCAGACAGGAAGATCTGCTGTTTACCAATCAACACTCTGCTGTAAGTGAGAAAGGGGAAAGAAATGTTTTATTGCTGCTGGGTAACCCAGAGCGTAGTTAAACCTTTCGGGGAGGAGGGGGAAGGGAAGAGGAAACTAAGAGCACATGTGTTACTCAAGATGCATTTTTCCTGGCAAGAGTCCTCTCTGTGTGTGTGTGTGTGTGTTCTTCCTGCAAAGCATCCCTGCTTATGCTGCTTCCCATTAAATCCATAGCATATTGGTGGCAGGCAAGTAAAAGCTTCCCGTTTTCATAATGCAGCCGGGCTCAGCAGGCAGTCTGTCGAGGTGATTTTTCAGCCTGGCGTGTTTTGTAGCTGGGGCAGCCTGTGAGCCGAGTAGGATGACAGAACTCTGCTCCGGGGATTAGAAATACGAGGGGGAAAAGATCTGGAAATGAGATCTGCTGGTAAAGCTTCCCAAGGTTGGATGCTGTGGCTTGGCTTGTTTTTGTTTCTTCCCCTTGTCTGTCTTTCTGTGGCGTTACCGCGATGTTGCTAATGAGATGAGCCGTGCCAGCCCCCACACGCCAGTAAACTGGAGGATACAAGCAGCTCGTTGCACTTCATTGAAGCAATGTTAATTGACTTAATGGAGCACCAGGGTTTTAGAGATTCGGTTGTGGGTTTGTTTGGTTTTGTTTTTTTTTTTTTTTAAAATGTGTGTGCATTCAGACCCTTCTTCGGCAGTGCCTTTGTTGCTATTTTCATGTTTATTCAGAAAAGGACCTTCCTGCTCTTCAGCTGTTGATGGAGATGGATTTTGAAATTCACCCTTATTTTGAAGAAGCCTTCCTGTCCGCTGCTTCTCCCTCTTTTTTTCCCTGTAGCCTGTAATTAAGGTGTTGGTTGCCCTTTCAGATCTGTATAATCTCCTCTCTCAAAGTGACCGTGATAGATTTCCAGTAGCTCACTGGATAATCTATCACTGGTTTACAGCGTCCTGTGCAAGGGAGAAGAGGAAACTTTTGTCAGACTTTGATGCTAGTTGCTTTGTGGCTAAGTTGCCTCTACAATAAATCTACTTTTCCTATCAATCTTTCGCTTCAGCCTTTGGACACCTCTTCCTCTGCCTGCATACTTACGAAGAGTCAGTGCTGGGCATTAAACGCAGCTCAGCCCAACTCAGCTGCTGTGTATGAGTTTCTCCTCTGTTAAAGTTGAGCCAGAACCAGTTTCAAGGCAGCTGGAAGAAGGTAAAGATCCTCAAGCTTGCTTTTGCATGCTAATGTCTGTGGCCAGAAAGATGCGCTGCTGTTCTGGACTTTGCTAAAGCGTAGCATGAAGCGTGAGGTCCTGCTCTGTGCTGGTCTAGGACTCCAGGTTAAATTATCCTGTTACGTCATTAACAGCCCATCTGGAAATCTGTTTCCAGGCAGCTAACTTCATCTGATGGTATCTCGGCAAGTAGCACACCAATCTTGTTTCTCACTGTCATCTGGAAAACAGCTCATTTGCAGCTTCCAGTCCCTTACATTTCCTCTAAGGCCAGAACATCTGACTGGCCTATCTCCTCTCAGCCCAGCTGCCCCGCACCAAACATTTGGGTGGGTAATTTTTACCCTTCTCCCCGTTTCCCTCTCCTCCGTTTGCGGTGCTTGTGCGCTGCCTGTCGCCCTAGTGCCTTTGCGAACCTGAAGACCTCTTGGCCCTGGGAGGTGAGCGGTGCTTTCTGACCCACAGGACTACGCCCCGAGCGGCACGGGGAGCTCCGTGGTCCAGCAGGAGGGCTGAAAAAGCCTCCCACGTCCCAGTTGAGCACACCAACCGCTGGCCCGTCCTTCCTGTTATAGCTATGCCTCAGCCTGTCCTCGGAGGTACCTTCCCACCCCTCCCTGCCAGAAGCCTTGCGAGGAACGGGAACTTGCTGACACCTGAGTTTCCTGCCAAGACTGCAGCACTCGGGCTGCCCTGTAGTGCTGGCTTGGCAGGTGAGGACAGGAAGAAAAAGCAGGAAAACTTTGTTTCTTGTCACCAAGACAGCCGCTTCGTGCAAGACGCTTGTTCGGCACGGAGCATCCCATTTTGCTCGGCTGCTTTACAACAGGGGTCCCGTGGGCGATCATGGAAGCTCTTGCTGCACTTTGAGCCGTAGAGCTCTCGCTGGGTCGGTGTTTGACATCCTGGATTTCAGTCTGTCCTGCGTCTGTCTGAGGTGGATGGCTTGTTGCTTGTCTGCTCTTTCCCCCCTGCCTTGGGGGAGAAGAGAGATTGTTCACCCTTCCTCCCCAAGGGTTCTTTCTTTTATCAGAGTCACCTCAGCCTGGTGAATACAAGTCACGCTCTGCTTGGAGCCCGTACCTGGCTTTGCACGTCCTCAGCTGCTGCCACCCTGCCTTGTGGAGCTGGGACCCCGCTGTCTATCGCTGCTGTGCGCACAAATGCTTGAGCTTCTTTTCCTGGCATGGTTGGCGTGGCCCGCCATCAGGCATCCTTCTTCATCCTGTGCCTGGCCTCTTCTGTGAATTTGTAACCTTCCTGCGCTGACGTGTCTCATGCTGTGTACCGTACCCATCCCTGCACGCTGTTCCCTGCTTGCCCTGGACCCCGTGAGCACGTGTCTCCTTTGGTAGTAGGTGGGGAGATGATCTCCTGTGCATGGTGGCAAGATTAGTAGAGGGGCACATCTTCATGATGAGGTGACAGGCTGAGAGAGTTGCGGGGGGTTCAGCCTGGAGAAGAGAAGGCTGCGGGGAGACCTCGGAGCCCCTTCCAGTCCCTCAAGGGGCTCCAGGACACCTGGGGAGGGACTCTGGAGCAGGGAGGGCAGCCATGGGACGAGGGGGAATGGGTTTACACTGCAAGAGGGGAGATTGAGATGAGA
The DNA here is from genome assembly GCA_013400035.1 of Rynchops niger. NCBI lineage: Eukaryota > Metazoa > Chordata > Aves > Charadriiformes > Laridae > Rynchops > Rynchops niger. The sequence goes on from VXBH01001637.1 coordinate 229,292, forward strand.
TGTGAGGCAGAAATTCTGGTCCGTGAGGGGGGTGAGCCCCTGGCCCAGGTTGCCCAGAGAAGCTGTGGCTGCCCCATCCCTGGAGGGGTTCAAGGCCAGGTTGGACGGGGCTTGGAGCAACCTGGGCTGGTGGGAGGTGTCCCTGCCCAGGGCAGGGGGGTGGAATGAGATGATCTTTAAGGTCCCTTACAGCCCGAACCATTCTGTGATTCTATGAAGTGGTCTCCTCCAGCTTGATGCCCCAAGCCAACCGCAGCTCCTCCAGCTGCGTTCATCTGCCCCTGAACTACTCTGTGTTTAGGATGCGTGAGTTCCATCCGGCAGTCCCCAGAGAGGAGGCTGCTCCAGCCAGGGCTGTAGGTGGGGACTGGACATCCAAAGCTCTTCAGGAACCCTCCTTTCTCCCAGCAAGCAGCAGCCTGCACCTGAGTGAGAGCAGAGAGCTCCTCCTTTGCTCTGTTGAGGGTGGTACCAGGTCCCAGCCTGTCTTAGTCAGCCCCCAGACAGGGGAGCTCACGCAGCAGAGGGAAGAGAAGGGCAGGGACCTGCAGCTTCAATCCTAGAAGAAAGCCTCCTGCTATGTGGCTTCCTCTGGGCACAGCTTTTGAGGGATGGTTTTCCCCCAGGTATATGGTGTGTCTTCTCCTGGGCCAGCTGCTGGCCCGGCATCTTGAGCAAGAGCTGTCTGGTGCGTGGGATGTCTGTGTTTTCATTCCTGGATCTTCCCTGGAGCAAGGGAGCAGCTCAGAGGTGACTATTTATAGGCTGGGGGAGCGGAGGAGTTAATGAAGTGACAGAGTCTTGTCCCTGAGTCCGGGTGGCTGAGAACCAAGAGAGACTGGAAGACTCAGGCAGGAGCTGAGCTGCCTTGTGCCCCATGGAGGAATAAATTAGTAAGAAAAGGAGGGTGGGGGATATCCCATCACGAGGAGGGGGCTCCTGCAGGTGGGACCAACTGGGGCCAGTCTGCCTCTAGTGGCTTCCTCAGTGGGCTGGAGCAGCTCCAGGGACCTCTGTCTCCTCTTCCTGCTGCCTGACAAAGGGAAGAGCTTGGGGAGGATCCTAGGACAAGTTGATCCTGCAGCTTTTTTTTTTTNTTCAGAGCCAAAACTTACTTTGGAGCCAGAGGGAAGGAAAGGGGGTTGGGCAGCCCCAGATCCCCACCCTTCCTGCCTGCTTCGCTCTGGGTGGTGTGACAGAAGAACTGGGGCCCAAAGGGTCAGACTGGTGGCAAGGAATAGGGTTTATCTGGGAGCATCCAGGCTGTCCCGGCAGCAGGAGGAACCTCCATGCGAAAGCTTTGCCGTCCTGCGCTCCCTGTAAGTGCCCGCTGCTCAGGGTGCCGGTGGGGCAATTTGAGGAAGGGTCTGCATCGCATCCAACAGATCAGGGTGAGCGGCTGTGAGGGGCTTGGAGGTGGAAACATCAAATCTGGTTTTATTTTGGAAGCGATATTTTGGGAGCAGTTAAAATAACGTCGATTGAAACCCGGTAATTATTGCAGCTGCAAGGGGCGAAAAAACCAAAATCCGAACTCAGCATCTTGCTAAGGTGCTTAACTGTTAATTTCCATGAGTGAGATCCACCCTTCTCAAGACACTTCACGCAATCTGTTCGCGTTGTTGCTTCCTCTCCCGATTAGATAGGTGGAAGCAGCGCTTTATTAATTAGGAGGAAAATCCTGCTCCCTCCTGCCAAAGCAGAGGAGCTCTTGGCACTTCGGTCCCTGCCACGGCTGAAGCCTCCCCGGTGGAGCACGGGCAATGTGCCGGGTATCTCCCTGCCCGGTGGGAGAAGTTCCTCAACAATAAGGCTGGCTGCTTCCAGAGAGGCTTTCTTCTTTGTAGGCTTCTTTAACTGACCCCTTCCCTCGCTAAGGTGTAGTTTTCATTCTCACCTTTGCTTCTTGCAGGCTCTTCATTTGCTTAGCGTTGGCCAACGGCGACTTCTGGCCCAGCGTGGCGAGCACGTAACACGCGTTGCATCCAGCTCTAACGCTGCCGCTCCTCCTGCTTTCCAACAGGTTCACCCTCTCCGCTCCTTGGGCCGGCGTTCCCCCCCTAAATATTGTTTATCGGCTGCTCTCACCTGGTGGCAGGGGTGACCCTGAAGAAAAGGATTTACTGCTTTGCCTGGAGAAATCCGATTTCACGCAGCGCTTGCAGCCGAGCAGCCCGCTTCGACCAGGCAGTCTTGGAGATCACTACGACTTAGCCGGGTTATCCTCCACCTATTTATAGATCTCTTCCTCTCTCCAGCTCCACCCACCCCGGGGGTTTTACCCCACCGCTTTAAAACAAGGCTCCCGGCCTCTCCTCTCCCCGGTGCAGACCCGGCGGAGGAGGACGGAGCCAGGCGCGAGCACCGCGTTGGGAGCCAGCAGCAATGCGGGCAGCAGGCGCGTCTCTCGCCTCTCGTGGTGAGCTCAAACTGGCGGTTCCCTGTGGAGGAGGAGGAAGCAAAGAAGGGTTCTGCTTTTCCAGCTTGAGAGTCAGCTGAGGAAGTGGTCTCGAACCAGCCTGTGGAATTGCTTTATTTGGCAATTTAGCTCTGCTCGAGGCTATTAACTGACTGAGCATCCTGTCTTCTGTTTAGCCCAGCCTGCGGTGAGCTGCACGGGGCTGGGTTTCTACCCATCTTGCCTTTATTTATTTACTTTCTCGTGGTAGAACCCAAGTCTTGAAGTGAGAGACGGAGTCCGTTCTTCCAGCGGGTCTCGTAGTTGCAGCCCCCACGCCTTGGCTGCCGCTGTGCTCGCTATGGGGGAGCCGTCGAGGGATGCGGCAGGGAAGGCGGAGAGGCCGTAGGTGTGGGACAACTGGTGTCTCCAGTTTGACTTGAGCTGGAGATACTTGGGAATACTCTTCCCCTCACATCACGCGGCTTTCATTTAGCCAGAAAATCCGATTAGTTACAAATTAACTGCTGGAATAGCAGGAAATGAGAGGGGAAGCGCCAGGGATCCATTTTGGCTGGATCTGCAAAAATGAGTGAAATCTTGCTGTTGGGCAGGTAGCGGGAAGCAAAGTGCGGAGATGCGGTGGCTGACGCACAGCAGTTTGTCAAACCAATTAAAACGAGGAAACGGAGGGAGGGAAAATTGTGTTCTTGGGCTTTTTTTTTTTTTTTTCCTGTTTTATTTTGTTACTCGAGGCTTTGCAGGTTACAAAAAGACCACGGCAGAGCAGTTAACGTTCTCCAGCTAACGGCCTAATGCAGGCACGTTCTGGTATTAAGCTCGTAGCGAAACTGCATCTGCTCCTTGAGCAGCCGCATTTGAGAGTCTGCTGTCTATCAAGGCCTTTCTTGATCCCTTAGAACAAGCCTGGGATTGAAAAAACTGTATTTTAGGAGTCTTTGTTTCAGCCTTTTTACTGCCCAAAGTAGTTTCTTCGCAAAGGTCTTTCTACAGTTCATTCACCTGTAAATCCTGGTGGGTAGTTGAATGAGCTCAGCTGTGCTAATTTTTTCTTCTTCCTCCTTTCTTCTTATTTGTTCTCTCAAATGTTCCCTCGATCCGTTCCTCCTGACACGCAGCCAGATTGCCGTGCCGTTTTCCTTTAAGGAGAGACGTGTGTAGCTTTAAACCCCTTTGAATACTAGAGGACACGGAGCGTTTCCGTGGTCTAACTGTGAGGATGCTCAAAGAGTAAATCCTGAAAAAGTAGGAAAGAGAGAAGGGAGAAAAGGAAGAACAGGCAAAGCCCCAAGCCTGCTTCTGTGGGTAAGGGGATGCTCAGGATCAGCTAATAATTGGTGTGAGCTGAAAGAAAGTCCGTTATTGCACTCTCACAGAAAACATACTTGTGCAGATACCCAGTCTCTCTGCTTTCAGCTTTACTGTGGTGTTAGTGGGGAACAGGAAAAGAGGGATATTCTATTTTACGTACAAGAAAAATAAAATCTCCTCACCGCGTACAAGCCATCAAATTGTCCTCCTCGTAGCCGAGGTAACTAAAAGCACGGTGGACCAGTCGGAGCCTGGAGCTTTCAGAATAACCTTTTTGTGTGTCATTCCCAAGGGCTGCTGCTTTGGGCTCCAAGGGAGACCTGCTTGTCGCCTTTTCTGCTGCTCTACCATGGTGGCGAGGGCTTTCTGCTGGGCTCTGGTGTGCTCTCCTCCGCCGGTCGGGCTCTGCCCTGAGCCTGGGAACTCCGGGCGCTTAACTGGGGAGAGCCTCTTCTACAGCCCCCCGAACGGCCCATCTCCAGGCAGCAAAAGCTGGATTCAGTGAAACGGCCCTTCCCATCCCAGTGAGCGCTGGGATGGGGATCCTGGTCAGAGCGTGTATTAATAGGCTGCTAAAAATGGAGGGTTGTTGCTTAAATCATACCTTATCTTTCTCTCTTTTTTTTCTTTCTTTCCTTTTTTTTTCTCCCCTTTCTCTTTTGTTTGTTTATTTTTTGTTTTTTTTGTTTTTTTTTTTAACTCTTGATCAGGGCCGACCTTCCTTTCTCCAGTGTGTTGGGATCTTTACAGCAGCCCATGCCGCAGCGCCTCGCCTGTTCCACCCGAACTGCCCGTGCCACTGGCTTGGACCTAACCTAGGATAAATCTCAGCGTGGCCGGGGGCTGGGGGGGAACCATGGGGAGCTCTGCCTCATCGCTGGCCGCAGAGACGGAGTCGGACCATGGCTTCAGTAGCGCACCCTACCCGGGGCACCCAGCTGTGAGCTGGTATAGGAGTAGTCACAGTGGCCCCGTTTGGGAAAGTGCCCTTATAACGCGGCAGCATCAGCATTTACACCACCGGGTGCGAAGGTAAGGAGGAGGGGAAGGAGCCTGCTTACCTGCTTACCTCTCAGCTTGAATCCGGGACGGCGCGTTTGGGAAATAAGTTGCTTTGCATCCTATTGGGTGTCAGGTCCTTTCCTTCAGAGGCTCAGTTCAACCCCTCCTGAAAGCTGGAGGCGGATTTCCACCGATTGGCGCCATGCCAAGCCGTGTCCTTTTTACAGGGCTGCTGATGTCTCCTGTGGAATGGACTGCAGGATTCATCCCAGCTCGTCCTCACGCACCTAAATTGGGAAGGTGGCTGCCTGGGAACGGGATCTCAGCTCCTTTAATGAGTTTGCCCTGTTCTTGTGGCTCCTTTTCTTTCCCACCGCCCCACTACACTGTAGGTGTCCGCCAGCCTGAAACCACAACAGTGTCACGGGCGGAGGATTGTCATTCCAGGTTGGGTGGTGATAAGTAGCAAGAGTTTCTGAAGTCAAAAGAGCAAGAAAAGCTGTTTTCATGCAAAAGCAGTGAAATGCTTTTCAATATCAGATCCAGGGGAATAAAAGACACCAAAGCAGAGTTCCTCTGAAAAAGAGCTCAGTGTTTCCAGCCCTCTGTTTCTGTCCCTCCTCGATAAAAATCAGCACCTCAAATGTGTCTCTGAGGCATCGCCTCTGCCCCTTCCCCATCAGCCACTTGCAGTGAGGAATTTTTCTTCATGTTGGAAGGCTGGCGTCCTGCATTCAGTCTCTGACAGGTTGAGAGGTATGTCAGAAGCATCGAAAAATCCTCTGCCCGGGGGCTTGGCTACAGAGGCTGCCGTGTTTTGTGCTAATAATATTTGAGCCTTTGCCTAATGCCTGCTTTGTGTCGATTCCGGCCTGGTTGGGTGTTTGTATTTGTTTGAGTCTGTTTGGAGCCGCTAGTCTTTTAGGAATAGCTGCTTGCTTCTGAGTGTCCCTGAGCTGTTGTGGCTTTCCACTAGAGGCATTTGCTGTGATGGCCATGTAGTATCTGTTGTGTAGTCCTCGTTTGGGTTTGGGTTTGTTTGTTTTGGTTTTTTTTTTTGTACCTTTCTGCTGCCGCACGTCCCAGCGAGGCTGCTTCAGGGTGTCTGGTGCATGACTCCGGGAGACCCCCCGGCAAACAACGTCCCGCTTTGCTCCTTTGTCTTGGGTTTCCTTGTTGAGCTGGTCACGGTGTGAAACCAATTAGCTGTTGTCTTTGCTCTCAATCACAGACTCGAGTTCCTAGCAATGCCCAAGAAGCCTTTAAAAAGGCTGTTTTGTGCAGTTCGCGGTATCTGTTGCTGTGTGTACCAACCTTTGTGGCTGGCCCGCGGCCCTGGTCGGTCATCTGTGCTGTGTAGGTTTGTCCCTTCTTGTTTAGAGGGATCCTGCCAACAGAGCTGGGTCCTTCCTGCGGGATTATTCCTTCCCTGCTGCTGGTTTGGCCTCTGTGGCCTTGAAGAGTTGGGGAAGGTGTGGGTGGCTCCCACCACGAGATGAATACCCCGGTGTGGCCGTGCGCAGCCGGCGCTGGGGTTTAGGAGCTCCCAGTGCAAAGGTGGCACTGAAAAGGTCGTGTCTCTACAGCCTCGTGTTTGCCAGCTGAGACCCCTCGTGATTCGAAGTCTGTAGCTTGGAGGAGCTTGAGAAACCAAGTGAAATCTTGACACGTGGAAATAAATTTCCTGAAGAACCAGCCTTCGCGGTGGAGCGGATGTTGGGGCAAGAACAGGAACTGCCGGTCTCGGTGCAGATAAAGCCGGTGTCCTGTTAGGACAGGAGTGGTTTTTCTGATAATTATGTATTTCCCCTGCTAAAGGGAGAAGAGAACTCATCCCAGCTGAGTGCCGCGTGGGTCCTGGAGACAGGAAAATCACTGGCCGTGATTCGCTGAGCAGTGAATTGCGTGGGAAGAACTCGCTTCAGGCAGCGATTATGGAAGTGGGTTCAAAAGACCTGCTGAGATCAGCCAGGCTGTCAGGCATCAAAGTACTTGCCGTTCCCATGGCGAGACAGGTGAAACAAGAGGGTGAAGAAGCAGCGGGTGATTGATTTCCAGAGAGGAACAGATAAATATATTCCTTTAAAAAAATTAAGTAAATCGATAGAACAAGTTCAGGTAGGTAGCCCTGCCTCTGAATATCCTCATCAGTGTCGCAAGTCTAAAGGGTGGCGAAAATGGCCAGTCTGGATGAATAAGGAACATCTGATGGAACTTAGGAATAAAAGGAGGGTTTACCACCTTTGGAAGAAGGGACAGGCAACGCAGGAGGAGTACAGAGATCTCGTTAGGTTATACAGAGAAAATTAGGAAGGCAAAAGCCCAGCTGGAGCTCAACTTGGCCACTAACATTAAGGACAACAAAAAAAGCTTTTATAAATACATGAACAAAAAGAAAGCCAGGGAGAATCTCCGTCCCTTACTGGATGCTGGGTTCCAAGTTGCAACCAAGGACGAGGAGAAGGCTGAGATACTTAGTGCCTTCTTTGCCTCCATCTTCAATAGTCAGACCAGCTATCCCCAGGGTGCTCAGCCTCCTGAGCTGGAGGATAAGGATGGAGAGCAGAACAACCCACCCATAATCCAGAAGGAAGCAGTCAATGATCTGCTTCTGCATCTAGACACACATAAGTCTATGGGGCCACATGGGATTCACCCAAGAGTACTCAGGGTGGCGGGAGAGCTCACCAAGCCCCTCTCCGTCATTTATCAATAATCCTGGTCAACAGGGCAGGTACCAGATGACT
>VXBH01001637.1:239522-274900 GCA_013400035.1 Rynchops niger
TAAATGCTGAAAGTATATAAATCTGTCTGCTTTTAGAGGGAAGCAAGAAGACTTGCTTTTGTTGTTTGCAGCTGGTGGGAGGGTGCTTGCTGAACCGGCCCCCCCCAGCTCTCCAGAACCACCACTTAATTCTGGAGAGAAACCCAGAGCGGGGCATCCGTGACCTCTGTGTTTGTGACCCCCATGGCTTAAATGTGTGGGGGAAAAAAGCAAGTCAAAACCGTTGGGTAGCATCACCCAGTCCTGTCTCAGCGGGGTTTTAAGCCATCTTGAGGCTGGTGGAGACGTTAACAAGGGGACAGTGGCATACTGGTGGGTGGGAGGGAGCCGTGCGGAGGGAGGATGCGGTGGTGTGCAGCCCTTCCCTCCCTCCTGTGTTGTGGCCCTTCACCTCCGAGGGCGGCGTAAGCAGAAGTGGTGCCTGGAGGATGTGTTTCTTCTTGGGGAAGCCAAAGCCCAGAGGAGAAGTGAGACATCTGGGAAGAGACGGAGACCTTATGGCAACCTTCCAGTCCCTAAAGGGGGCCTACAGGAGAGCTGGGGAGGGACTCTGGATCAGGGAGGGCAGCCATGGGACGAGGCGGAAGGGTTTTACGCTGAAAGAGGGGAGATTGAGCTGAGATGTGAGGCAGAAATTCTGGGCTGTGAGGGGGGTGAGCCCCTGGCCCAGGTTGCCCAGAGAAGCTGTGGCTGCCCCATCCCTGGAGGGGTTCAAGGCCAGGCTGGACGGGGCTTGGAGCCACCTGGGCTGGTGGGAGGTGTCCCTGCCCAGGGCAGGGGGTGGCACTGGGTGGCCTTTAAGGTCCCTTCCAACCCAAACCGTTCTATGATTCTGTGAAAAGCTACTGGTACAGCACCAGGTGACGTTGCAGGGTTTCCCTGCTTTTGTTTTCTGTCATTGGATCTCGGGTCCGGCATCAGCCTCAGGAGGTCTGGCAGCCTCGGTTGGTGCTCTTTGGAGCACAGTTACCCCGACAGAGCTGGGGCTGTGGGTTGGGACAGGCACAGCTCCCTGGTTTTTATCAGCAATCTGCTTGATTTTGGGCGTGCTCAGAGAGTTGGTTTTGCACCTTGCAAGAATCACAGACCGGTTGAGGTTGGAACTGGGGTCGAGCTGGTCCAGCTCCCCTCCCAAGCGTCCATGCAAAGAGCAGACACGTGTGTGGCTGTGGAAAAGCTGGGGATAACCAAATCTGCTCTGACTCTATATCCACAGAGGAGGGATGAGGAGGGAAAAAGGGACTACTCTTCCAAACCACAGGGGGACTAACATCAGCTCCGATGCCTGCTCATCACACTGGAGTGGAGCTCGTGTTCCCCGGGTGCTGCAGTGAAGTGTACGCGTCCCCGTGCGGGTTGTGCTCCCTCTGGAAGTTGTGGTGGCGTGGAATCCCAGGAATCACCTGGGATTTGGTGGTGCAATGCTGCTGCAGGTTGTCGTGGATACCTGCTTGATGGGAACGTTGGGCTTGTAACTGTTTGCTCGCCAGTTCTCACCCAAGCACGCGGCAGCTGGAACGGTATCTTCCTCAAGAAAGCGTGTGGTGCCAAGGAGTTGGCAGCGTGGTGTGCTGTTTCACCCGCCTGAGGCTTCCAGTCCTGCCCGTCCGCTTTCCACCCTGGCTGCTCCAGCAGTCCGCACACTCACAAAGCCTCTTAGTTGTTTAAATTGAGCGTATTTATAGCTCTGGAGCTGTGGAGAACTTGGAGGATGGTGCAGAGTAGCAGAGACCGAAGTTCTGGATAGGTATGCAAACAAATTCTCCCTTTGCTCCCCATCTGCCCCCCAGCCTTCCCCATCTGCACTTCCCACACGTGCAGGTAACAGGGCAATCCTGCCTGCTCACCCTCTCCAAAGAAAGGGCAAAATCCAGGACACAGAGTCAATCAGAGCTCATGTGCTCGTCTTACTCAGTGGGGCTGGCTAAAATCTGAACAGAAATGCCTGAAGCCCTTGCCTGGAGCGTTGAGCACAGTGGACCTGTCCCTTCAATAGTGCCAACCCTAAGAAAGGAGAGCAGCGCCTTTGCCTGGTTTTGGGGTGCTCCTGACACTGCAATAGCTGAGCACCGTTGCTCCCGGGGATGTAGGTTCAGGTCCTTTTCCAAGTGCAGGCATTGGGTAATTTTGCTTTGGTGCTCTCAGGATGCCACACTGCATGAATCATGGAATCCTAGAATAGTTTGGGTTGGAAGGGACCTTAAAGGCCACCCAGTGCCACCCCCTGCCCTGGGCAGGGACACCTCCCACCAGCCCAGGTGGCTCCAAGCCCCGTCCAACCTGGCCTTGAACCCCTCCAGGGNGAAAAAGAGGATGAAGAGGGTTAGCATCCAACCTTGGCCGTGCCTAGATCCATGGCCTTCTCCTCTTCATCTGTTTTGGGAAGAGATCCTGAAGATGTGATTTTGCTGTGAAGAAAACCGGCTTCTTGTGCTCTGTGCTGCAGCAACGTGCGGTAGGAGGGCCTGGTAGAGCCCTTTGGTGCTCATTTTGTATCAGGCAGGTTTCCAGATGCAGGTTTTGGGGGTGGGGTGGGAAAGGGATTGGTAGGTGCTGAATTTATTTTTGTTTTTTTTTTTTTTTTTTAAGAGCAGAGAATAATAAGAGGAGCCAGAGCAGGGATTTTTTTTCAGAGCATTCAGAGCTTCTGCATTGTACCCCTGACTTTTTGTGGCTGCGGAGGCAGGAGCTTGGTTTAGTGTCGCATGGAAAATCACTCGCACCCCGGAGAGGTGTCACAGAAGTAGCCTGGGGCTGTGAAGCGGTCTCAGTCCTCCAGAAGGAGCTGATGGATGGATGTGGTGACAGCAGGAAGCTCAGGAGCCTGGCTGAGCTGCTGCAAGGAAGGAGAAAATGTAGGAAAGTGTATGTGTGGGGGTAATTTCTTCTTGATGCTGGCCCAGGTTGCCCAGAGAAGCTGTGGCTGCCCCATCCCTGGAGGGGTTCAAGGCCGGGTTGGACGGGGCTTGGAGCCACCTGGTGTGGTGGGAGGTGTCCCTGCCCAGGGCAGGGCGGGGTGGGACTAGATAGTCTTTAAGGTCCCTTCCAACCCAAACCATTCTATGATTCTTCTCCCAGGGTCATGAAAAAGACCTTGGGTGGAAACTACAAGCCCACCTAATGTTGTGCAGCTTCTGTCCTGGAGGGAGATGGGTCTGCGTTAACCGCGTGCTCCTGCTGTTGTGGGCCAGTGAGAGGGGGGTGAGGGCAAGAACCACCTCCTGTTTTCTGCCCCTGGGACAGGCAGGGAGCTCCTTTCCCCTCCGAGCTGTTCAGTGCTGCCCAGTTCCAGCCATTTCTGGGTTCCTTCTAGCGCTCATTGCTTTCCTCCAAAATTATCAGGTACTAGTTGCTGCTAAAGGTACGTGCTGGATTTCTCCGATGGGCGACTTAATCCAGCTTGACACCAGTGGCTCTGGGCTCATCTCTCCGACTAAGGCGATTCAGAAATGGGGAGAAATGAGAGACACAGAGCTGCAGTCTCCCTTTGCCCGCCTCCACCCGCCGCTGCTGGCCGTGGCACTGAAAGGCTGCGTTGATGCCGTCTCGGCTGGAGGCTGGTGCTCGTGCGTGGAGGAGACGGAGGGGAGCGCGTACCGACAAACCCTCTGCAGGCCTTTGTTTCCTCGGGTGAAGCAGCCCCTGCCAGGTGCGGGGCTGCCACAAACAGAAGGGCAGTTGTTTGGGGACACGGAGAGGGAAGATGAGCTGTGGTTTGATGCTGTTTGCATTTGGCGAGCTGGGGCTGCATCTGTCTGTCCCTGCCCAGGGATCCACAACCCGACCGGGTAGCTCTGCTGTGTATCAGCCGCTCTCCTCAACAAAATGCCCTGGTCTTTTATTTGAATTGGGTGCCTTCCCATGCTTCTCGCCCTGACGTGCCTGCCAGCCTTCCCGCTCTGCCCGGTGCTGGCAAGGCAGCCGTAACGCAGCCGGCAGCCCGTGCGTCTCACAGCATTCCTGCCCGCAAGCATCACTGAATCCCTGTGAGGGGTAGGGTGCTGAAGGTCACCGTGAGGAGGTGCGAAGAACTGATCTGAAGAGAAAGAAGCCGCTCCTGCGTTACAGATGGCATTTATGAGGCTGCAGCAGGACATTCAAACCAGAAGGAAAGCTGAAGTGAAGTGTGAACACAGCCCCGCAGCCCTTCTGGATGGCGGTGGGACGATCAGCAGGAGAGCCGGGGCAGCGCGTGGGGTGAGGATGAGAGTTTGGGCTACGGGTGCTTGAAGGCTGCCAAGTCGGCAGCTTGCGGGGAGCCGGAGGGGCCTTGCCTGCCCTTGCCCAGAGCAGCGCAGAGCTCAGCTTTGGCTCCAGACGCGCGGGTTCCAGCCCCGCTGCTCCCAGCCCTCAGAGTGGTATCGCATCCGAGGGCTGGTAATTATGTAGAGCTGGGCTCCTGCATTTCACAGCGTCACAGGATGGTGGGGTTTAGAATGGACCTCTGGAGATCACCCCGTCCAACCCCCTGCCAGAGCAGGGCCACCCACAGCAGGTGGCACAGGAACGCGTCCAGGCGGGGGTGGGATGTCTCCAGAGACGGAGACTCCACCACCTCTCTGGGCAGCCTGTGCCAGGGCTCTGCCACCCGCACAGCAAAGAAGTTCCTCCTCGTGTTGAGGTGGAACTTCCCATGTTCCAGCTTGTGCCTGTTACCCCTTGACCTGTCCTCCGGCACCACTGAGAAGAGCCTGGCCCCATCCTCTTGCCACGCGCCCTTTAGCTATTGATGAGATCCCCTTTCGGTCTTCTCCAGGCTGAACAGCCCCAGGGCTCTCAGCCTTTCCTCAGCACAGAGATGCTCCAGGCCCTTGATCATCTCCGTAGCCTCTGCTGTCCCCTCTCCAGCAGTTCCCTGTCCTTCTGGAACCGGGGAGCCCAGAACTGGACCCAGCACTGCAGATGTGGCCCCACCAGGGCAGAGCAGAGGGGGAGGATGACCTCCCTCCACCTGCTGGCCACGCTCTTCTTGATGCCCCCCAGGATGCCATTGGCCTTCTCGGCTCCAATTTGAAGCGCAGCAGGTTGACTAGAGCAAAAGGAGATGTCGGGAGGCTGGTTCTTGCCACCTTGCGGGGTGGAGGGGACAGGGTGTCCGTGCACCCCAGCCTTCTGTAGCGTTCCCAGCTGTGAGTGGGGAGAAGATGGACGCAAGCAGGATCTTTCATCTTCCCGAAAACCTGATTTTAACCTGCATACCTTGGAAAAGTGAAACTATAGATAGGTAGGTAGGTAGGTAGATAGGGGGGTGTGTGTGTAGGTATGTATTTTTCTTCCAGATTCCTTGGGCCGCCAAGGAGTAGACACCTTTTATTCAGAGACCTGGTGTTGGCTGCCACGTGCCCCATGGACTTCTCGTCAGACCTGTGCCACCAACTGCAGCAAACGGGTCCTCTGTAACCTTCCCTGCTGAGGAGCCGAGGCTCCTCCTGGTGCCGTGCCCCGCAGCCCGGGTGTCTGTCTGCGGGAGGGACAAATATGGAAACACTTGGTGCTTCTGAAATGTGGAAGAGTTTTCTTTTTGTTTTTTTTTTTTTTTTTGCAGGAGCTGCAGGCTTGCAGCTGGTGGCCCAGAACGGACTGATGACTGACGCTGCTGGTTTTGTGCCCAGCAGCCTCCGTGGCACGTGCAGCAACGTGTGTTGGGCACGTCATTGCTTTACACCCCCCCCCGGAGCATCTCCTCGCAAAGCCTGCCCTGTTTTCCTTGGGTTGTCTTTTCCTACAGCAAATGTTTAGATGCTTTGCGTCCTTTGGCCATGCTGGGGTGGGCACCGCGCCCCCTGGCTCTCCCAGTGCCTGTGTTGGAGGGACTATAGTGACGTGGTGGGGACAGCACGGCAGCTGACAGCCCCCATCTGTCTTGTGCAGCGTCTCAGTCTGCTGCAGGCGGGGCACGCGCGCTCTCCCTCTCCTCTGTCCCACGTCTGTAGGTTGACAGTGATGTCCTTCAGGTTGTCCTTGAGGAGCTCTGTGTGCTGAGGTTACCCAGGAGCTGCCGGTGACTTGAAGAGGTTCAGGAGCTTTAACTGAGAGTGGGAGCTGCCCTCCTTGGTAGGAAGGTCTGCGTTCTGCCGCGGGGAAGGGACGCTGAGCTGTTAGAGGAGCCCCAGCGTGGATTGCCGTGATGGCAGGACGCTTCTCTGTGACAAGTAGACGCGTGAGGGTTAATTGCACGTGCTCAAGCCAGGAGCATCTTCTAAATTCCAGCTGTCAAAGCACTAACTTAAGTATGTGTCATCTTTACGAGGCAGTAAACAGTACTACAGTCTGAATTACCGAGTCCAGAGGCCTCCAGGGTACAGTATAACTCCTAGGGGCTTCCCTGGTAATTACTGCCTGACTAACTGCGGGAGAAGTCGGCCAGATATGTTGCTGGCTCAGTTAAGGTGGCAGTAGCTCTAGAGCATGGGACATGAACAGAAGGAGCAGGTTGGGGTGCTGGATGGCCCTGTGGCTCAGCACAGCGTCGTTCTGCTCTGCTCCCGGCCCTTCCAGCCCCACGTAACCCCCCCAGTCCTCCGAGAAGCCAGAGAAACCCAACTCGGCCACCTGAATCTGAGGCCAAGCCTGGGTTCCTGCGTTGAACCTTTGTTTGATGGAGCGGTGGGCTTCTGAAGTGGTGCAGAGCTCTCGGGTCCTCCTGGAGCTCCTTGGCTTGCCCATGGGTGATCTCCTGTGACATTGCAGCTGCCCTGGGGGGCCTCGAGGCGCTGCTCACTACCATATTGCATTGGGGACAGCGGGGCAGGAAGGTGCAGGAGAGGGTTTTGGGCTGGTGGGGATCACAGCGTGCTGAAGGATTCTTCTCACTGGTGGCTGTGCCACAGAGGGCACAGGTCTGGATCGGCTCTGCACATCCAGGGTTATTTTATACGTGCACACCGGTACTGAGGATTGGCCCAGGGCTGTCCTGGAAGCCATCGGTGCAAGGAAATGAAAATGGCAAGTGGTCTGGGCAAGAGGAAGCATTCACAGCCAAGCCACAGTAAGATCAGTGTGTTTTATCCCACTGAGCTTCTTGGGAACTGTTGATAATTGTCCCTTCTAAAGTTCAGGCACATGAGAAAGAGAAGTAAATGACCTTTATAGGTGAGCTGCACACGCGCAAACAGATCCATTGCTGTTGGTGGGACTCAGCCTGTGCACTGGATCCCACCTTCTCCCGTCTCCCTTGCAAGAAGGAACTGGGCTCTGTTGCTGGCTGGAGCCCCACGAGAAGGTACTTCGGTAGCAGGGCTTGAGAGCTCAGGGATGCCTGTGTTGGGTTGCTGTTTTGGCCTCTCATTAAATTGCCCTGTGGTGTTTTCTGTAATGAGATGTGAATCCTCGAGGCTGGCCTGGCTCTCTGTGTAAAGAGCAGGAACGCTGAGGCGGTGAAAGACCAAAGTGTCCTTGGATGTAATCCTGAATTTCCTCCATGGTTTCAGCAGCACGGGACGGAGCAGCTGGCTCAGGGTGGGGTGAATTTCCCTGGTGTCAAGAGGAAGCTGTTCCATTAAAGTTCCCTAAAGAGGTTTTGCTTTTGATTTTTTGAAGGTCATGTATCAGCATCCAGTCCTGCAGAGCAGAGACAGGATTCCTTGAGAGCTGCAAGGCGCTCTGACCTTTCCTTGCCTTCTCCTCAGAGGAGGACCCCCCCTCAGTGGGGGTCTCGGTGGGGGAATGCTGTGGCTCTTCGCACATGGAGGGATATTGATCCATGACTTTGGCCTTTTCCCTGCAGATCTGCTGTGTAGGGCTGGCAAGCTCCTGGAGGTACAGGCGGTAATTTAGCTCACCTCGGCAGGTAGGAGTGGTGTTTAAGCAGTGCTGGAATGAAAAGGTAGAAGGCAGGGGGTGACATCTGGGGTGAGGGTGTCCCTTCTCCTCTCCTCTGGAGCTTTGGCGGCTGCAGTGTGGAAGTTCTGGGAGCAGCCACCAGCCTGTGGATGCCCTGGACCTTTCGTGCCATTCTCTGCCCTGCTGTTTTTATTGAGCCCAACGCTTACGCTGCTGTGGATGGAGATGGATGGGTTTCTATTAACCGTACCCTGCGTGTGCCCCCCTGTGACGCAAGCCCAGGCATTAGCATTGCAGGAACTGAAGGCTGGAGCGCAGCAGTTGGAAATGCGGAGTGATTTATTCAATGGAGATGTGAGGGATGGGAGCAGACAGCTTTGGATGTTGCTCCTGATCTGTTTCCCCTTCCTCCCATCTCTTCCGTTCTCTCTTTCTCTTCCCCCACCACTCTTCCAATTTTATTTTAACAGCACTACAAATTGCAGTGTAAATCTTAGCTGAGCAGCAATTCAGGTTGGCGGCCACCAGTAAATCACCTCTTTCAGCCTCCCCATGTGAGAGGGAAGTTGCACTGGGAGTAAGGTGAGTCCCAAGTGTGCCTGGTTTACAGTCCCATCAGGTTTTATCATAGAATGGTTTGGGTTGGAAGGGACCTTAAAGCCCACCCAGTGCCACCCCCTGCCCTGGGCAGGGACACCTCCCACCAGCCCAGGTNGCTCTTTCCAGTTACTGTAGCATGTTTAGCCTTAGTCCCACATCTCTTTAGTCCTGGGAAACAGGAAAATTCTTCTCCCACCACAGCCTCCGGTGCTAGCACCTGGTGTGTTGGAATTGGGTGTAAGGGATGCTAGCATACATTGAAAATGCTGTTGTTCAGGTGTGTGACATCTACAGTTGTTCCCTGTTCTGAAAGATAAAAGAAGGTGGTCTTCACCAGGATCTGTACTTCCAAAGTACCCTGCACACCCAGGTGCTCTGGTTTTGGGATGCGGAATGCACGTGTCCTCTGCAGGCTGTGCTGGGAAGAATGGCAGAGCATAGCCCTGTGTGGTGTGTGAAGGGCAACGCCTTTGCCGTTTGATTCACACAAGGGATCTATCTGCACGCTCCCACACCCCCGGAGCCGTTTGTCCTGGCAAATGTGTTTCCCAGCTGCCCGTACTCCTCTCCATGGATGTGTGCTCCATCTGTGTTCGTAGCCCCCCCTTCCCCACCACGCTTGAGCTTGGCCACCCTGCCTTGAGGCCAGGTATTACGAGAGTAGAATAAAAGTACAGACCGTGCCTTGGTCTGGAAGCTGGCTGTGGAGCTTCAAAGGCATTTTCCATCTGGGGTTCTTAAAACATGGGGCAAGTGTTGAAAGATGGCAGGATAGGTCTGCCTGATGTCAACGAGACCTGCTTTTTGCGTGATGTACCGGTGAGAAAACCAAGCTGTAAAGGGGACGGGCATCTGCTGCAGGAGTGTCTTAAAAAGCAGGGAGGTTCTGGGGGTTTGGAGTAGCTGGGATTTTTGCAGAGGAGAAGCACAGTCCCTGCGGTGTCTAGGGACCGCAGGGCTCTGACTCCAGATGGCCACCTCACCCTTGCCCTGCTCTGTTCTGCAGGGAGCGCAGGCTCTTTTGAGGTAGACCACAGACCCTCACTTAAAAAGAAATTCCTTAATTGGCTTAAAGACAGAGAAACGAAAACAACAAGTAGAGCTGCTTCTTCATCCAGCTTGCTTTTTTCTCCAGGGGTTGCTTTTGAAGTGATTGTTCAAACACACCTCAGGTGTGGGTAGCTAAATGGGGGGAATCAAGCATCCTTTGGTCCCCAGAGTCCACCCTCCTTGCTGAAGCTGTCCCAGCTCCTCAGATAAGAGAGCAGCTTAATGAGTTCAGTTTCTTACTCCTTTCCTCGCCTCCTCCCCTCCCTGCTGAGAGTGGGGAAGTCTGTCTTGTAAAACATAACCGTAGAAATCAGCCCCATCGGTGCTTTCTTTCCTGCCCGCTTCCTCAGGTTCGTAGCAGTGAAAAGGCTCCTCCTTTTTCCGTGCCTCCATGCTGAGCTCTTCCTCCAAAGAGCAGCCTGTGCTTCGATTCGCCAGGGCCTGTTTCAAATGGGACCTGGAGAGAGGTGATGAAGGCTTATTTGAAGGATCGCCATGCCCAGGTCTCTGAGCTCCTCCAGTGGTACCACGGCTGTTTCTTCTTCACCTGGGGTGAAGGACACATCAGCAGGTTTCTGGGACGGCTTTCCCTGTTGGGATCCTTTCCTACCCCAAAGAAACTGGGCTGCTGTGTTGCAGGATACCTTTTTTCGGCTGAGCTAACCCAACGCATGCACAGAGCCGGCTGTGATGTGTTAGTGAAATTGGGGTAGTGGAGACCCTCTCTATAAGTAGCGTGTACTACCTATAGTACGTACTGTACTGTGTCCAGCTCTGGAGTCCTCAGCACAAGAAGGACACGGAGCTGTTGGAGCGGGGCCAGAGGAGGCCCCGGAGATGCTGGGAGGGCTGGAGCCCCTCTGCTGGGAGGACAGGCTGAGAGAGCTGGGGGGGGTCAGCCTGGAGAAGAGAAGGCTCCGGGGAGACCTTCCAGCCCCTTCCAGTCCCTCAAGGGGCTCCAGGAAAGCTGGGGAGGGACTCTGGAGCAGGGAGGGCAGCCATGGGACGAGGGGGAATGGCTTTAAACTGGAAGAGGGGAGACTGAGATGAGATCTGAGGCAGAAATTCTGTGCTGTGAGGTGGGTGAGCCCCTGGCCCAGGTTGCCCAGAGAAGCTGTGGCTGCCCCATCCCTGGAGGGGTTCAAGGCCAGGTTGGACGGGGCTTGGAGCCACCTGGGCTGGTGGGAGGTGTCCCTGCCTGGGGCAGGGGGGTGGAGTGAGATGATCTTTAAGGTCCCTTCCAACTCTAACCATTCTGTGGTTCTATAAGCCATTCTGTGATTCTATAAGCCTTCTTGCACCTACCCCGATGGGCTTCCTAGGTAGGAGGGAGCATGGAGCTCCCTGCCTCCCTCGGTCCTTGCGTGCAGGCAGTGCTGGCCGTGCCCAGTCTGTCGTTAGCCGGGGCTCCCAAGGTTGTAGAGGGAGCAGCCACAGCTTGTTCCAGCATGAATGCTCTGCTTCCAAGGACCCTGTGTAGCTGCTTCAGTGCCTGGTTAGATCCTGCTTAACCTGATGTCTGGCCCTGGCCGTGTCCTGGAGATTGGACCTTCATCCTGTTCAGGCGGTAGCAGAAGGGGAACAGGAGTCCTGATGATCTCCTGGGCTGGTATAAATGTCCTCGCTAGCACTGCAGGACCTAGTGTGACGTAGGTGAGGAGCTGAAAACTCATTCACAGCCCTTGGTCTGCTCTTTGCAGGCAGAGGTGGTTCTCCGCTCCTCTGCAGCCAGGCGCTGGTGTCTGGGTGCTCAGAGGTGCTGGGAGCTCTCTGAATCCCAGGCTCAGATGCATATTTTGTTCTCTTAAGATTCCCCCCACGTACATAAACAAACCCTTTAATAGCTGTAATAAACCATATGCCCCCGTTATTTCAATAGAATAAATAAAGTTGGAAAAGCCTCCCAGGAGCATCTGGGACTTCACCACCTGTGGAAAATCGGCAGTTAAAGGAGCTGTATCCGTAGCGGAGGGTGGGGAGAAGAGCCCATAAAGACGGTGTCGGTGGAAAAAGAGGAGTGTGTGAGAGTCTTTCATCTTCCCGTTGGCAGGGCTCAGATGCGGCTCCAGCTGCTTTCCGTTTTGGGATGCAGGGAAGCGTGTGCTCCCACACTCGGTTATCACCGTTCGCAAGGAGCAGGTCTGGTTTGACCCAAAGGTTTGGAAATCATTACACTGACAAGGAGGAATAACTCAGAGGATGGTGAAGGATCATTGCCGGGACTTGAGAAATCCATGTTTGGTTTCTGGACTTGTCTTAGACTTAGTGGTTGGGCAGGATCCGTGGTCTGACAGTGCCTGTCCAGATAAGAGGTCCCACGGGAGGAGAATCCAAGGCTCTTCCACACCGCCGCTGTCTGCGGCAGGCGCAGGGCTGCACAGGTACGAGTGGAGAAGGGTGCGCAGGCGTGAAGTCTTTAGTTCTTTCAGGTGCTGCCGCTCTTTCTTAGGCTGCAGTGGGAAAATCATTCCCAGTTGTGTCCAGGCTTCCCCAGATGCTGTGTGGAAAGAAGGAATCTGGCAGCCAGGCAGGAGTTGCAAGCTAAGGAGGCGACAGCCATATCTGTCCGTTCGCTGGACACCAAATGGACATTGGGGTTATGATGCTTCCAGAGGAGGCTTCTGTGCTGCTGCCTCTTCTCTCTTGGTAATCCAGACGCCTAACATCCCAGATCCTTCTTGTTACAGCTCCGCTACGAGTTAAGAGCTTTTCTTTCCTGGCCTGTGAACACTCCGTGGCCAACTTGAACTTTGCTTACAAACTCAAGATGCAAATATGCCCATCCCGCCTGTGCCGCGTTGCTGGGCGCTCCATACCACCGTGTCTCATCCCAGAGGCGCTTGTGCCCAAACCTTCAACCCCTTTCGAGGCTGAAGCGTTGAGATGTGAACCCTCTAGAGAGGGGGTACGCCAGGGGTGTCCCAGGGGTGCCGCGCTGTGTGTCCCGGTGCTGTGTTGAGTCGCCGGCAGCCCTGGGTGTGGAGAACAAGCGGCGATGGCCGGCTAGCACGCACTGTGCTTGCTTGCCACCGGGATCCCAGCTGGGTAGGCAGGTATCTTTTGCAGCCCGGTTCTTCTTCTGCGTTGCTGATGGTCTCCCTGCGTGAGTGATGCATATATCACTTGACTGGTGGTACCTTCCCCTCTCCGCTCCGGCATGTAGGGCTCCGTGTGGTACACCAGCTTTGACAGAAAGGGTCTACCCCGCTGCAGGGTTTCACCGTTTGTCAGAATAAATTGCTGCTTCCTCCTATTGCGTGGAGGAGATGCTGGTTCATTTGCCCTGAGTTTGAAGAGGACCTGAGGTGGCTTCTCCCCTCCCTTGTTCTTCCTCCCCCGACCCCGAGCCTGCAAGGAGAGCAGAGCCTGCTGGCTGCAGCATGGCAGCAGACACCCAAACCCACAGCTGATGCAGCGACAAATTTTGTGCAGTCTTGCGTTCATCCGCTTGACGTGACATAACCTGGGAACAGAGCTGGAGACGGCGCGGGTGAATCCAAGAGCGGGAAAGGCTGGAGCTGTCTGTGAGGTTGGTGGGGTTTATTGGTGTTGAAAGCCTCCGCTCTCCATGCGGGCCCTGGTACCCCAGCTGACCATGCAAGCCCTTGGCCCCGCATCACCCCAGGTTGGCAAAGCGTGGAGGGACGTGGCTCCAGTGCAGCAGCCTGCACCCAGCCTTTGGGAATGGTTTTTTACAGGACCTGGTAGCGAACGTGAGCGCACTTGGAAGTTGCGTGTGGAGCCAGGGACTCAGTGGAAAGAGTCAGCGTGTGCGTGCAAACTCCAACACCCAGGTCATCTGGGACGTCGTCCTGGGCTTCTGCTCTGCACGTTGAGATCCTCCTCTGGGACTGGTGTTCTCTGGAGGGGTTGCAGATGTGGTTCCTGAAGCAGAAGAGAGGACATTCAGGTTTGCCCTCTGCCTTCTGATCTCCTGTCTCCAAAGGAGTTGAGAGATAGCAGGGCTTGCTGGTTGGTGGCATTGGCTCTGGGAGGTACCTCCATCCTCGCCTTTCCCCTCGCTGCCCGGTGACATTTATAGCGTGGCTGCGGTGGCTTGATTACCATGCCCCGGTCTGACCACGGGAGCGGCTATGGCTTGGCCGACTCGGATCGGCTCCAGGCATGTCGGGAGTTGCCAGAGTTCCTCTCTCTTCCTCTGTCCCTTGGCAATCTTTCTTTCTTTCTGCAGATCAGTGCAAAGCTTGCTGGCTGGGTTATTAGGCATGAGCTACTTTCCTCGGGCACAGGACAGGCTTAGTTTTTCATTAAGGCCGGTTAATCACTCTGAGGAGAGCCTGACAGCCGCTGGCGGTGAACCACAGTGCCCTGCTGCCTTCTCTCTCGCTGGTGGATGCGAGGTCCTGCCCGCGGTGCCCCAAGCGTGGCTGGTAGCTGCAGGGGGGGCACTGGGTAGTCCGGGACAGTGGGATGGTGCCGCTGCAGAGCTCGGCAGCGTGGGCTTGGGCCCCGGGAAGTTTTCTCGTTCACAGCTCTGCCAGGAGCCAGGACGATGGCCAAGTTAAAGCCCCAGGAGAGGAGGAGGAGGAGAAGGCCGGGGGCTCTGCTTGCCCACGCTCTCCTTAGTGTCGGACCTCAGGGAAAGACGAGTCTTTGTCTCTCCCTCCAGCCCAAATGGTACCAAGCTCTTGACGACTGTTGGGTTTTTTCCTAATTGTACCTTGGAGCTATGCCTTGGTTTATTTCTGTTAAAGGGAGAGTTTAGGGAAAAAGATGGCTGTTTCTCAAGCAAATAGCAGCCTGCCCCGTGCAGCTGATTACGGGCAGGGCTGGGAATTGGTGAGACAAGAGAGGGGCTTGTCGGCGTTCTCCCACCTTCTTCCCCGTGGTTGTGCCTGTGCCACGATAGCTCCCACCACCCCACAAGCCCTGCGGGGCCACACGAGAGGGCAGGCCGTCCTCTCCAGCCTTGTATGCCTTCCTCCAACAGCGGTATTTTGCCTTTCTGGCGTCAAAGGCAGCAAACAGCTTTGAATTTCCTTTTCATCCTGGGAAGAAAGGATTGAATTTACTCTCTGAAAGTACAGGGCGGTGTTTTGGAGCTGAGCTGGTGGCGCTGGTTGTGAGCATGAGGTTCAGTTGCTCACAGACCATCACGCACCGCTCCTCAAACCTGTCCCGTGCCATGCTCTTCAGACACGAGACATCCTAAGAGATGCCCTCTAGTCTGTTTTCTCGCACATTTCATCCGAAATCCTTAAGCTTTGAGCTTTTTTGGCTGTCCCTCCCACTCTTCCCGACCCGAGCATCGTAGATAATCATTGATATGAAGCTGTCCCCGTCCTGTTGTCTCTGAGCAGACGTTCCTGTGGCCAGTCTGCAAGGTTGGGGAGCAGATATCTCACTCTGGGCTTGGTGAGAAGGGCTGGTGGCAGGGCCTGGGACAGAGCCAGCCCAGCAGGTCTGCAACGGAGATGGTTAAGGGGCAATACCAGAGGAGGCAGCTCAGAAGAAGACCCCTCAACCAGCGGATCTGAGGGAGTGGCACACATCTTTGATGGAGGAAAAAAGGACATCTCTTCTCGGTACGTCAGCCTCGTTTAGGTCTCAGCAATGTGTTGAAGATGGCAAAGTCTTGCCCTGCTTCCTCGCTGGGCAAAAGACACGGTGTGAAGGGGATATTCCGCAGCCTGGATGCCATTCATTGGCTACTGTTAATGCTTGGAGAGAGGCATTATCCCTACACTGCTCTTCCCTGGGATCTTCTCCTGGTTCATTACTCTTACCAACTTTAGTCCCCTTTTTAAAGGGCACAATTTCTGTTGGCTTATTAAATTAAAACCTGCCGTGATTTGCAATGAATTGTTGTAATAGTAGTAGTAAAGAACATCATCTTCCCAGCTGTTCCTCCCCAGCATCTTGCTTGTCCTCCTAGATCTGGTATGTTGGTCATGAATCTTCTTGCTGTTGCTCTTGATCTCCCCTGATTTCTATATGTCTTGTGCTAGCCTAACTTCAGTGGTGGCTTGGAGGTCCTGATGGGACTGGCATCTTCATGATGCGTCCTACTCACGTGTTCAGGTTTAAACTGCTCACCAGTTTGTCCGGATCAGCAGGGAGCCCTCGTGACTGCAAGAGGAGAGGCTGCCTCCAGGGTGTGATTTGGCTTCATGTTGCTCGAGGTGTGTTTGTCCTTGGGTTCCTGTGGGCGCAGGAGGCCATTAGGTGCTCCTGGTGTCTCCCACCCTCTTCCTGCCACACCTTGAGGTTTAAAGGAGCTTGCTCCATGCAGGGGGTGTATTACTGGTGGATGAAAAGCTGGACACGAGCCAACAATGTGCCCTTGCAGCCCAGAAGGCCGACCGCATCCTGGGCTGCATCAAAAGCAGCGTGGCCAGCAGACCCAGAGAGGGGATTCTGCCCCTCTGCTCTGCCCTGGTGAAACCCCACCTGGAGTCCTGTGTCCAGCTCTGGAGCCCTCAGCACAAGAAGGACACGGACCTGTTGGAGCGGGGCCAGAGGAGGCCACGAGGATGATCCAAGGGCTTGGAGCCCCTCTGCTATGAAGACAGGCTGAGAGAGTTGGGGTTGTTCAGCCTGGAGAAGGCTCCGGGGAGACCTTAGAGCCCCTTCCAGTCCCTGAAGGGAGCCTACAGGAAAGCTGGGGAGGGGCTGTTTGCAAGGTCATGCAGCGACAGGACGAGGGGCAATGGTTTTAAACTAGAGGAAGGCAGATTTAGATGAGACATTTGGATGAAGTTCTTTACACTGAGGGTGGTGAGACACTCAAGGCCAGGCTGGATGAGGCTCTGAGCAACCTGACCTAGTTGAAGATGTCCCTGGTGACTGCAGGGGGGTTGGACGAGATGGCCTTGAGAGGTCCCTTCCAACCCAACACGTTCTACGATTCTGTGATTCTACAGCTCATCCCAGGGATTTGGTGTCCTCACTGGTCCCTGCTGGGTGTGTGGTGGGATTCTGTGAGTCCTGATGTTGCCAGGGCCATCTTTGCTCTGTAATAATCTTTTTCTTCCTTCTGTGTTCAAAGGGTCGGAGTGTTTTGGGCTGAGAGTTGAGGCTGAACGCTGCAGCCAGGCATCGCTCCTCTTCTGGCACATCTGAACCTGTTTGGCCTTTGACTGTAGCCTGTCTTGCTGCCTGGCAGCTGAACCAATCTTCCCCTCACCCCCAGTCACCTTTTTTCACTTCATCTGTATTACTGGCCAGGGAAGGTGTCTCCCAGAATTGACCCTTGATAGGCTCTTGAGACGTTTTATGAGCTGCCTCAAGGCAGGGAAGGATTTATGGGCCAGGCAGGGAATGATTAAAGAAGTTTTTGGAGCCCCTGCCGTTCCTTTAAAATCTTCCTTCCTAACCAAGGGCGTCTTTTCAGAGTTTGAAATTTTTTCCTTCTTTTCCACAGAAGCATTCAGGCTTCTCCACATGGGAATAATTGCAGATTCCCTCCTGCTGGGGCCGTGGAAGTGAAACTGCCACGCGGATTTGTACTAAGCCTGTTCTCAACATGAGCGAGCTGCACCCCTGGCGCCCGTGTTTGAGTCTTGTCCCCGACTGCCGGGGTGTGGGGTCAGCCCTCGTCCTCGGTGCCTCAGGTTGCGTTTTTGTCATCTCCGCACGGACGGCCGAAGGTCCAGGAGGTTTGGTTGGTGGTGGTGTGCTTTGCCACCCGCCGGATGCCGGCTGCAGATCGCCGTGGGACTCGGGCCGGCAGCAGGTCGTTTTCATGAAAACCTCTCAAGAAAATTGTTGGCTGGATGAGGGGAGAGCCGTAGATGTCATCTACCTTGACTTTAGCAAGGCTTTTGACACTGTCTCCCATAACATCCTCCTTAGGAAGCTGAGGAAGTATGGGCTGGATGAGGTGACAGCGAGGTGGATTGAGAGCTGGCTCTGTGACAGAACCCAGAGGGTCGTGATCAGCGGCTCAGAGTCTAGTTGGAGGCCAGTAACCAGCGGTGTCCCCCAGGGGTCAATACTTTGTCCAATTTTGTTCAATATATTCATTAATGACCTGGATGAGGGGACAGAGTGTATCCTCAGCAANCATTCTCCCCCTCTACTCTGCACTGGTGAGGCCACAACTGGAATAGTGTGTCCAGTTCTGGGCTCCCCAGTTCAAGAGGGACAGGGAACTGCTGGAGCGAGTCCAGCGAAGGGCAACTAAGATGATTGAGGGACTGGAGCATCTCCCTTCTGAGGAAAGGCTGAAGGAGTTGGGACTCTTTAGCCTGGAGAAGAGAAGGCTGAGGGGAGACCTGATTAATGTTGACAAGTATCTAAAGGGTGGGCTGAAGGAGGATGGAGCCAGGCTCTTTTCAGTGGTTCCCAGTGACAGGACGAGGGGCAATGGGCACAAGTTGGAACACAGGAAGTTCCGTTCAAATACACGGAAGAACTTCTTTAGGGTGAGGGTGACAGAGCCCTGGCACAGGCTGCCCAGGGAGGGTGTGGAGTCCCTTCTCTGGAGACTTTCAAGCCCCGTCTGGATGCATTCCTGAGTGATGTGCTCTGGGCAATCCTGCTTCAGCAGGGGAGTGGGACCAGACGATCTCTAGAGGTCCCTTCCAACTCTAAAGATTCCATGATTCCGTGAAATATAATTCCCAACGTCCCTTTTGCTGCTTCCAGAAAAATCTTTCCCCTGGCATTGCTGAAAAGATGAGTGTGAAGGGCCAAAAGCTGCATTTACGGCACCTCTCATAATCCTTTGTGTTTCGCCATGGTGTTGGCGAGACCCCCTGCCCTGTTTGGGTTGTGGATGACGTTGTCTTTCAGTTTTTCAGCGTGGAGGTCTCTGTTTGGTGGCTGGGTGTAAAAGGCTGTATTTTTCAAACCTTGCTAGACTAGCCAATCTTGCAAACAGGTAGCTGCTTTATTCCGTAGCAGATGTGTAAGACGTGTCAGCTTGGGCTGTGGGATTGATTTCAATGGAGTTTGAATCTTCCTCCCTTTTAGGTGCTCGTGAATTTTGCCGGACAACGGTATTTTACGTGGGAGACTTTCTGGGACACTGCTTAGACTAAAGAGGGAGTGTAATTATAAAAAAACAGGCAAGATAGCTGAACCAATTTGTACCAGGCTTTCTGAAGAACAAATCTAGTGTTCTCTAGGTGCCTTCTTGCTCCAAGCGTGCAAGAAGCCGAAGCTACAAGTAACCAACCTAACTTGTGTCCATCAGTCTTCGAGGGTTCAGGTCTTTCTGGTCTGTTGGTCTTTTTTAACAAAAAAATTAAATTCTTTAGTTCTTGTGTTTGATTTGCTGGGGGACTGTGGGGCCTTCTTCCGCTGAAAGAGCAGCTTTTATGGGAGGTGCGGGCACCCTGAGACGTTCCCAAATGTTTAGCAGAACCAGGGTACCTACAGAGATCCTTTGCGCTTTCTATGCCTAAATTACACCATTTTCGTGCAACTGTGACAAAAACATAGAAAACTGGTGTGCCTCCTTTGTGTATTTGCTCTTAAGCGGGTTCAGATATCCCCTGTATGTGGATTTTAGTCATGTAGTCAAAGCAAGGCAAGATATGGATTGAGGCCATTCAGTTCGTCACCACCTTGAGCCAAATCAACATATTAAGACGTTATCGAACCTGTTTAAGCACATGCAGAGTACGGTGCTGGCCTGAGTTAATGACGCAAATTTTCCTCGCCTCGTATAATACTTGGGTGCAACTGGAGCTTGGTATTGTCTGCTCTTGATTTCCCCCAGATGCCCAAAAGACCAGGGGAATTACGGGAGAGGTGAGTTGAGTACAGGCATGGTGGCGGCAGCAGCGCTCTGCTAAATCGGTTTCTTTGAAGCGAACTGCGATTGCAACTGCCGACATTTCCCATGCTTGCGTGCAGGGAGGCAAGATGAGGTGATTAATTATACCAACGGGCTGGAATTGATCTTAATGAGAAACGGTGTAGCCTGAGAGGAGCTGAGGCTGTGCTGGTGGCTGTCCCCAGGGCCGGGGCTCCAGAGGGTCCTTCCCGAGCTGTGTTCCTGCCAGCCTGCAGGACGATCCCATGCCACTGAGTGCCAGTGGAGCGCGTTCCCCATCCGGAGTTTTGAAGAGCTCCCATTGCCGTTGGCCATCTCGTCTGGGTCCTGCATCCCAATAATCTTGGGACAGGCGCAGGAGGTGCTTCTTTAGGGTGAGACACCTGGTCCCTCATCAAAAGCTTGGGAACCCAGAGCTTGCGAAAGCTCCCGACGTTTGAGCAAAGCTAGAACTCGGACTTCGCTGCCCTCCTTTGAAGTACTTGGTCTGCCTCTTCCTTTCGTATCCCCAGGGATTCTTCTTCTTGCCCTGGCAGAGATTTGGGTGACCTGTTCATTAGCAAAGGAGCCTTTGAGAATGGTCGTGTCTCGGCGTGCCTGTGCCGCACGGCGCTCTGCAAGCCAAACTGGTTTTCTTCTGAAAGCCAGTATCTTACAACACTGGAGCAATTAAGGTATATTAAAGGCTAATGATGCACGTCCTGTTTTTCTCACAAGGCAAGCCTTCCAGATTCTGATTCTGCTTTGATGATTTTGCATGAAGAACGATAGAAGTTTCTTATCTCCAAGCCATCGGTTTAGGATAACGCTGCCTGTGTGTCCTTAGCCTTGGAGGAAAGCCGGTGTGAGGCATCCTCCTTCCAGACGTGTGTCACTTTGCATTCCTGCAGCGTCACTGGGCTCCAGTGACCACGTATTCAGATGGGTTAGAACCCTTCAAAGACTTTGCTCCTTCTCCCCTTTTTCCCGGGCCAAATCCAGCCAGGTATTTCAGCCGTGAAGAGGACTCTCCAAGCGATGACGGTCTCCTCAACTCCCTCCCTTCGTCGAAGCTGGATTTCGGTGTGTGTTGCAGGAGCTTTCAGGGTGCTCCCGTCCCAGCTGTGCCTCTGCTCTCCTCCTGTTTCCCACCCTACTCTTGACAGCTTCCCTGGGGCCTCTTCGTGGCCGGCAAAGGTTAGAGGAGCATGTTCTCTGCCCCACTTGCACCCTTTGCAAGCTTTGCAGAGCCTTGGAAGGCCTTTCTTCCCCATCCTACACCAAAACATCCCCCCCTCACCCTTAACATCTGTCTGTCCTAAGACCGGCAAGCCTTGGTTTTGGGGAGGTGACGGTAAAGTGAATTGCAGGGAAGGCTGCAGTCTGAGAGCATGTTCTGTGGTTTTGTTGGCTGCCGCGCGCTGCTGACTGAACTCCGTCCATCTGGGGCCAGTGGGTTTTTTCTCAGCCTTCTCATTAGCAAAGTTCGGTTTTCCCCTGGGAACTTCTCATTAAAACTCGCAGCCTCCTCTCTCGCTGGCCGGTGGAGCACATCGGAGCTGGCAGAGGACGTTGGGAGCTGCGTCCAGGCTGGGAAAGCAGAAGCTAAATAGAAACTGTGCAAGAACCCCCTTGAAGTTTGGTGCAATGGGACCAAGAAATTCCCAGGAACTGGAGTGTGTCATTAGCTCGGAAAACTCTTAGTGTCTAGCCGAGCCTCTTGGCATCTTCTGAGGAGGGTTGTGTGGTGTTGGTGGATCTTTAATGGCCCAGTTCATCGTCAAGTGCTCACCCTTGCGTGGTCTCCTGCTGCACAATTAGGCTTCCCCCCCGCCCCCACAACTTGATGAGTGATTCTCCTCTGCCACCGTTGCTTTATTAAACACAACAAATCCAGGTGCCCTGCTTCAAGCCATTCAAGTTATTACCACCGGAAAATGCTATTTTCTGCGTAAATGTAATTGTCTTGCCCAAAGCAGGGTCACTGATACTGCACTGGGGCTGGGAGGGGGTGACCTCCAGAAAGAGGGGGAGTCCTGGCCAGAGGAGGCTTTGGCATGGAAGTGGAAGGGGCTGATCCCTCAGCTGTTCTCCATTCCCATATCTAAGGTGGTTTCCTGGGAACTAGTTGACAGCTTGTCCTGGACTGACTCTAAAGAATGAGAGCAGATATAAATATATAATAAAGCTCTGGAGGACTCAAAAATTAATATTGCAGGATCAAGAAATCGTTACTTCATCAGCTGCTTCAGCAAAAGGAGGAATGTGTGTAGTTGTAGCCGTTGTGGTGCTCTTCCACCAGACTGAAGGAACAAAGGGAACGGTGCAGCCGGGAGCTCGGTCCCAGCTGAAGGAGCTGCCTGGTGCGAGACGGGGGTTGCATGAAGAAAGTGGTGTCCTTCTGGGAGTTGTTTTTTCTTTCCTTCCTTGCCTGACCTCAGTGTGATGATGAGATCCCAGTGCTGCTTCATAGAAGGGGCTGCGGGTCCTGGATGCTACAGACCGGGTCTACTGGGAGGCACTTTTGTCCGGGACTGGGCGGTTGCTTGCAGTGGTGGTGCCTGCAAGGATACAAGGCATCAGACACGGTGATAAGCTATTCTAGCTCAAGCTACTCAAGCTATTCGAGCAAGAGTTTCTTTAAAAATCAGGTTTGTCTCTCTGTAGTTACCAGAAGGCTGGACTGCTGGTGCTTTTGAAGTTGATGGGTTCCTGCTAAGGTCAAGCTGTGTTTTGTAGAAGCTTTTCAACCAGGGCTCCCTTAGCACTTTCTCAGCATGCGGTGGAGGGTGCGAGCCACCAGCCCCGTTCTGCGTTGCTCAGCCCCATCCTGTACCAAACACTTCCCCGGTGCTGCGCAAGAGGAGCAGGACTGCAACCCAGAAGGTGTAGCGAGACTGCAGCATGAACTCCTAAATGTACATCCAGTTTGGGGCAAAAACCTTGGCAAACTGGAGCAAGTTCAGTGGAGGGGCACTAAGATGGTCAGGGTGCTGGAGCCTGTGTCCCGCAAGCGGAGGATGAGGGAGCTGGGCTCGTTCAGGCTGGAGAAGAGAAGGCTTTGGAGGTCTACTCATGGCTACAGGGACATCACCCACAAGACAGAGACTTCACAGCAGTGTGTGGTGGGAGGCCAGGAGACAAAAAGTGTAGGATGAAACAGGAGAGGACCAGACTGGATACAAGGAGAAGCATTTTTGCCCCAAGGACGGTCAGTCAGTAGAGTTTGCTGCCCAGAGAGACTGTGCTTGGAGGTTTTCAAGACCAGACTATATAAACGTGGACAACCTTGCGCGATCTGTGAAGAATTGCAGCTTGGAGCAGGAGTTTGGACTGGAGACTCCTCCTGAGGTCCCCTCTGACCTGAGTTATTTTGGGATCCTCCACGCTTGCTCTCGTGGAAGTGGGGTGCCGCTTTCGCTCGCAGGTGGAGAGGTCCAGCAAGGGCCCCTCTTTTGTGGGCACATTTGTGCCGTTGCGGTGGGCCTGCCTGGCACTGCCTGGCGTGGTTCCTTTGATAGGAGCCTCCAGGAAAGCAGGGGTGAGCGCAGGAGAGGTTTTCTTTGCTGTCTCTGCCCTTGCTCAGTCGATCGTCCCTTGCGGGTGCAAAGTGGGAGAAGAGGGCAAAGGGACAGGTCCCTTCTGGTGCTTTGGTTTTGCCCGTACCTCTCTGAAAGTTGGGAGAAGGTCACTGGTACTGAAGCCCGCGTGAGTTTCTTGTTTCACCTTGGTGGAGTGGGAGAGGCAGGATTTGGAAATACTTACGCAACCTGCCCTGTTTGTGTGATGCTCGCACAGAGCTGGTGACACTTCTGTAGTCCCTCAGGGTTGAGAAGTGTGAGTCAGAGCCTGGTTTTCTCCTATAGACGTTTGTAAAAAGTGGAAAGTCCCTCTTTGTGGTGTTCCTGTGTTGCTCTGCCAGTATATCTGCTGCAGCCTTCCCCTGGTCCAGCCTACCTGCCCTTGCCTGGCTCTGCAAGAGTGAGTCAGCTCAGCCCACAGCATCTCCTTGCCTGGGCTTCACGACGTGTCGGCCACCATCCCAACCCACCTCTCCTTCTGACCGTTCACCTGCCGGAGCGATGCCGTGCGGATCCTGACACCCCAACCCCCTTCTTGCCCAGGCGTGGATGTCTCCTGGAGATGGGGTAGGTCGGCGCGGGGGATGCCTCAGCAGTTCCTCTCTGAGGTCAGAGCACGTTGAAAGGAGGAGTTCAATAGAAAACAGCCGGATGGGGAGGAGGGGGAGCGATTCGCAGCTCACGGACAATCCAGGCAGGATTTTGTTTGGGGAATTTGTGATTTTTCTTTTTCTTCCGCAAAGTTCTAGTGCCTTTTCTTCTGTTTGTCAAACAAGAGGATTTTGCTAGAATGCGTTCTGTTTCAGGGAACTCGGGGCTTGTACGCTGCTGACTAGAACAATTGATTTTTATTTATTTGTTTATTTACTGCAGGAGAGAACTGAAGCAGTAAGTCTTCAGGCTTTAGCTGTTCTGGAAGAGTTTTATTTAGAGAAACAGCCTGATTCTGTTGCTGCGTGCGATTGACACGAGCTCATGTAATCCTGTCGCCGGGGTGGGCTCTGCAGTGGAGCCCTGGGATTTCTCGCTCCAGTGCCCAGGTCACCACGGGCCTTTTGCTCCGGCAGTCCAAGGTGCTTCTCTCCAGGGCTGGTTGCCATCTCTTGCCCCGGCGCTGGGCTGCGCATCACACAGGCTTGGCACGCCACCAGCTCCCTGCCTGCAGGAAAGACGCAAACTGCAGGTTTTTGGGCACTTCCCGATCTCGCACCCTGCCCTGTTCTTTCCTGTCTTGCCCTGCTCCGGTGAGGCTTCAGAAAAACCTTTGGTCCCAGTTGACACCCAAAGGTGGTGGAGACCCCTGGCTTGTTTGATGGCTGTGTAGGAGCCTGGGCTCTGTAGCAACAGGACACGCAAGCTCGGCAGAGACTCCTAACTCATTGCTCAGCAGAGCCCTTGGAGGGGGACATCACTGTCCCAAGGTGGGTTTAGAAGGTACCAGCTGGTGCCTTCATAATCCCTTCCCTGCCTTGTCCTAACAATTCTGCCCCACTTCAGTTAAAGTTCCTGCAGGTCAGAGGGAAGCGAAGGGCCACGATGTCCCTGCAGTGGCTCTCCCTTCCCTCCTGATGACACACAGCCTTCCCCCGCCACCTCTGCGCTCTCCGAAACGGTGTCCAGAGGGAAACAGTCGCACATCCTTCAGGCAGCTCTGCTGCCGGATCCTGCCTGCGAAGGCTGCCTTGGTGTCCCGGCCAGCGTCCCTCTCTAGAGGCTCTCACCTCAGCATGGGACTGTCTTTGGGACTCCCAACTCCGCACGGCAGTGAGGTCCCCTGGGACCTGGTCAGCCCGCTGAAAGCTGCCTACTCGGTTGAGTAATTTCTGTATTCTTTTTTGAAGTATTATGATTACACCGTTGTGACGGCCAAGGTAGGTGCAGTCCTGCCAACGTGGTGGTGTCTCCTGCCAGCTGATGTGCGCCCTGTCCCGGTTGGGTATAGCTACTGCGGAGGGAAGCACGGCCATGTGGGGCCAGCCCTGTCCATGCTGCTGCAGGTGCGGGGTCGCGCGGCCTTTTCCCTTTCCCTGTTGCGTGCACCCAGCAAGAGCCTCTCAGATCCTGTTCCTCTCCTGGTCTGGGGAGACTTACAACGGCCTTTCAGTCCCTCAAGGGGCTCCAGGAAAGCTGGGGAGGGACTCTGGAGCAGGGAGGGCAGCCATGGGACAAGGAGGAACGGTTTTCAACTGCAAGAGGGGAGACTGAGATGAGATCTGAGGAAGAAACTCTTGGCCGTGAGGGGGGTGAGCCCCTGTCCCAGGTTGCCCAGAGAAGCTGTGGCTGCCCCATCCCTGGAGGGGTTCAAGGCCAGGTTGGACGGGGCTTGGAGCAACCTGGTGTGGTGGGAGGTGTCCCTGCCCAGGGCAGGGGGTGGCACTGGGTGGCCTTTAAAGTCCCTTCCAACCCAAACCGCTCTGTGATCCATGCTGCCAGCCCAACCAGCTGCTGAGAGCTTGTGTCATCGTGTTCCCTGTAAAGAGTGCCCTTCCCGGGAAAACCCCTTCTGTGGGTGGATGGCTTTGCCAGGTCGGCTTGGAGCGGCTGGTTTGAGAGGAGCTCCTCTCCTGCCCAGGCACCTGGGAAGGTGGCAGGCGATGTTTCTCAGTTGCGTTTTCTGGGGCTGGAGAGCATGTGTGTTAGCATACAGCAGATGGGCCTGGTGAAGAGCTGGTGGAGACAACTGTATTTCCTCACGCAGGCTCGTTGCCTGCCGGGAAAAGAGCCAGCCAGGCTTTGCGGGGAGAAGAACAGAGCTTGGACAGGCTGCGGTTGTGTTTCTCCTTCAGCCAGGTCATTTTGGGGAGGTGTGGGACAGAGGCAGGGCTTGTATTGTGTAAGGATGGACCAAGGGCCAACGTTCAGCCCAGCCCTTCCAGTCTGGTGCCCTCTGTGATCTTTGGACCATCAAATTAAGTCTGGTGCTCCAGGCAGGGATTTGAATTGTCCATCAGTCCCAGGCAGGAGTCTGGTGGGAGCAGGCTGCAGTCTGGTGTGCTGCCAGTCATCAAGGCTGGGGAACCGGTGGCATGTAGGGGACAGCTGAAGATGCCTGTCCCATGCCCTCTCCCATGTCTGTGCAGCTCCCACTGGCTTGCAGGGAAAGCTGTGTGGCTGCTGGGCACCGTGATGTGGTGTAACAGCTGCCCTGGGGAGAAGTGGGCAGGGAAGTCCCCTGCCAGAGTTTGCCACGTTGGTGGCCCGGCCACTGCAGGGTGTCCTGTTGTTCATTATTGTGGCCAGTCCACCCCGAACCACGGCACAAGGGGAGCTACAGACCTTTGAGAGTAGGGCTGATGGGCTTTCTGGGAGGCTTTTTGGTTTTCCTGAAAGCTGTCAGCGGAGAAAGTCAAGTAGATGGCAGTCGCAGCAGCGGGCAGGATGGTGTCCCTGGAACGGATGGTGTTGGGAGCCGACTCCTGTGCCGTGGGGAGAGAGGAGGGGACCGGGAGGGGGACAGCGTGGCCGGGGAGCGATGGCAGATCCCCAAGGCCGGTATCAGAGCTTGGGGCAGAGCATGGCACAGCACTGCAGTGTCCTGCCTTCTGCCTCCCTTCCTGCTGCCCGGAGCTTGGATCTCCTGCCCGGCCAAGTGAAACCGTGCTGTCTTCCCTGAGCCCGCGGCTCATCGCCGATACCGCATCAGGAAGGTCTGGCGGTGCAGCGTGTCCCACTGTCCCCTCGTCTACTTCTCTCTTTTAGGTTATCCTGGTTTTCCCTTTCTCTGTACTGGTATGGGAAGGGACAAGGTGATTTCTTCCCATGGTCCTGTGGCCGCGTGGACAGAAGCTGGGTAGGACCGCGGGCGTGAGAGCGATGTGTGCGGCAGGATGATGGGTGGCCGGAGGGTGCTGCTCTGCAATAAACAGCACGGCATCCGCATTTAGGGCTGGATTTTTTGGAGCCAGCTCTCTCCAGCACAGCGTACGGTGGGTAACGGCACGGGATGCTGCAGGAGGACAGATGTGGATGGCGCCGGTTGCTGACAGGCTTTTGCTGATGCCTGTGGTTCGATGAACCTCATCCAGGAAGACGAATGGATGTGACAGGAGCACGGTGCCCTTCATGGCCCCCTTGGCTTCTCCGCCTCTGCTAGAGCTGGGCACGCAGCTCCATCCCTTTCTCTCTCTTTGAGGAATGATCTCCCTTTCAGATGGCTGTGGGCATGGTGCTGCCACAGGGGAGAAGACTCTTCAGTGGCTCACAGCTGTAGGACTTCAGGCAGAAACATCAGCGTTTATATTTCTCTTACCTGGGAAAGGTTCCTTAAATAACTCCAGTAAATAAATACCTTGTAAAGTTCGAACTATGAAGGCACGGTATATGAACCAGAATGAATTTTCAAGCTCTCTCTTGCAATTAAATGGATTTCTTGGGTTTGGGCTTTATTTAGAGAAACGTTTGATTAAAGAAGAGAGTTGAAGGTTGTATCTGATCCCCTTGTGGGGGGGGGCTGCTCTTCTGATGGCTGTGGGGCACGGTCTGGAAATGTGGTCCGATCCCTGCTGCCGGACTATTCCCAGGGGAGTTTCTGGCGTAGCCAGCCAAACGAAGGGTCACTCTCCTCCTCCCCAGGGTGGCTTTTACTGCGTCCTCTGTCCCCTCCGGACCCCGCTGCTGCAATGCAGTCTGCTCAGCCGCCTTGGGAAGCTGGTTGTGCAGGTGCTGCTGCTCGGGATGCTGGAGACCAGCCAGGACCCGGTTCCCTCACAGCCTTCTGCGCCTGCCCTCTATGGCAGAAAACTTCTCTCCCTTCTTCGTTCCAGCCCGTGTTATGGTTGAACCTGGTCCTTGAAGGTACGCTAGAGAGGCAGCCAGCGATGAGCCCGCTGGGGTGCAGCCCCCATGATTTAGGTTGCTGGTTCCTTGGCCTGGGATGGCCTGAATTTGCTGTTCCCAGGAAGAGCTAAGGGCTCGAGGTGGACTCGGAGGCTTCTCCTGCAAGGTCGGTCCATCCCAGGGTGTCGGGCAAGCAGGGCAGGGTGGAAGGGGCTGGAATAGGACCAGCTCAGCTGGAGAGGAGCTCAGCTGGCCTGGAGCTTGGGTTCAAGTTTGGGGCTTTAGACTTGGCTGCGTTATCTGGGGGCAAGAGCGCGTGGAAGGAGGGCTCTGGGCTGCACATTGGCCTGGAGAAGAACTGGTTTGTTTGTTGTGCGAAGGAGGAGGAAGCAGAAAGCTCTGTTTCAGCCCCACCTTTGCTCGAAGCTCCGGGAAATCATCCCGAGCAGGGGACAAAGGGCACTGTGCAAGGCTGGGGATTCCTCCTGCCATTTGTCAGCATGAGTGCAAGCATGGCACTGTCTTCCTGAAAGCACCCGGAGGGCCACGGTGAGGGAGAGCTGCTCCCTGCAACCGCTAGAACGAGGTGGCTCTGGCGTGTGTTGGACCCGTTCTCCCATCAGGGTTTCAGGCATTCCCGGGCAACCTTGGAGGCTGAATCCTCGGGGTGGTGCTGACGGCAAGGCTCTGTGGCCTCTCCGCTTCCCAGGTAAGCGGGGCAGAAGCTGGAGCTGGGACAGGGTGCCCTCCAAAGCCTGCTGATGAGAAACGCCTTGCCTCTGCCAGAGGTTGGAGAGACCAGGAGCTGGTGCTGAGCTCAGAACCTGCCGCTGAGCGGTCCTGGCACCGCTTTGCCACGACCCGCCTTGGCTCCGGCATGGAGCTGCTGCCGGCAGGCTGGCCAGGCTTCTGGCCCCAAAGCCTGTAGCACCACCGTACACCACAACGTGCTTTTCTTTGCTCGGTGGTGCCTGGTGCGGGATAACACAGTTCTCCCAGTGTGGATAACCGGTGTGCCTGCGGTGGAAAGCCAGGAGGAGAGGAGGGAGGTGGGAACAGAAAGTGAGAGGAGGGCTGGAGGGACACCGAAGGAGGAAAGAACTGACCCTGGGACAGCAAGAAGGCAGAGCAGGGTGTCACCTCCTCCAGAGAGTTACAAACGAGCTGCAGACGTACAAAATTGCGGAGGCTGGGCGCAGAGGCGGTGTGCTTGCTCACCAGGGTGCATCCCGGCCATGAAACCGGAGTCAGTGGGGTTGCGGGGCTGTTTCTTGTGTTTCTCCTGAAGTGTTTTGGGTGGAAGCCAGCGCGTTGCCGTTCTCTTGGAGAAATGGGTTGTCGGTGCCAGAGGAAGAAGTGCCTGGAGAGCAATGACTGGATTGCTGGTTGTTGTCTTCCCAAAAGCAAGGTACCAGCCCAGCGTGGTACGTCCGCGTACCGGGTGGCCCTGGCCTCACGCTGTCTTCTGCTTTCTTCCAGCCACTCCCACTCTCCCGGCTCCATGGCTGCCGTCCGCGAGTGGTCCTGCACCCGCTGCACCTTTCTGAACCCCGTCGGCCAGCGGCAGTGCTCCATATGCGAAGCCCCCCGCCAGAAGCCCGACCTCAACCACATCCTGCGGCTCAGCGTGGAGGAACAGAAATGGGCTTGTGCCCGCTGCACCTTCAGGAACTTTCTGGGCAAGGAAGCCTGCGAGGTATGTGGCTTCACGCCGGAGCCAGGGCCCAGCGGCTCCCCCCTGCCCGTCATCAACGGCATCTTGCCCAAGCCCGCCGTGCTTGTGGAGCCCAAGGGCACATCCAAGGAGGAGGCTGCCAAGGCAGAAAGCAGCAGCGAGGACTCGGAGGGGAAGAGCCCTGATGAAGCGGAGCTGGAGAGTGGCTGGGCTTGCCAGCGCTGCACGCTGCACAACACGCCGGTGGCCAACTCCTGCTCTGCCTGTGGTGGCCCACGCAAGCTCTCCCTGCCCAAGATCCCACCAGAGGCGCTGGTCGTCCCTGAAGTCGTCACCCCTGCCGGATTTCACATGGCCCCCTCTACCCCGCAGCCGTTAGTCTCTGCAGAGATCTCTGATGGTGACGCCGCAGCCACCCAGGGCCCGGTGGCTATGGAACAAGAGGCCCAGAAGATACCACCCTTCAGTCCCTTCTCCCCGGGGCTCCAGAACAACCCTGTGCCCCGAAGCCGTCGGGAGGTGCCCCCGCAGCTGCAGATGCCGGGGCCCGAAGCCTCCCAGCCCGTGGCTCAGGGCGCAGCGGGGCAGAAGGGCTCTCTGCAGGGTCAGGCCAGGGCTGCCCCGGCTGCCCGCTTCCAGGAGCTGCTGTCTAACAAGCGGCTGAGCGTGCTGGAGGAGGAGATGGAGATCAGTCCGTCCCACTGGAAGTGCAGCTCGTGCTCCCTGCTTAACTCCGCCGGGGCCAGCAAATGCGAGGCTTGCAGCGCCCAGAAAGGCAGCGACACCATCAATCTGGTGGGGGACTCGGTGAGATTCACCCCGTGCAGCCCCTCCAGCCCTGACTTCACCACCTGGTCCTGTTCCAAGTGCACCCTCAAGAACCCCACCCTGGCCCAGAAATGCAAAGCCTGCGGCTCCTCCAAGCTGCACGGCTTCCAGGAGCACGGCACCCAGGGCGAACCCTCCCCCCGCTGCCCTGACTGCGGGGCTTGCGACAAGGGCGGCTGCTCTTCTTGCAGCAGCAAAGCTCCGTCCGCCCGCAAGGTCGCCCGTCTCTTCCCGTCCCAGCTGCCCACCGGCCAGGAGAGGCCGGGCCAGTGGGCTTGTCCCGCTTGCACCTTGCTCAACGAGGTGAAGGCCAAGCACTGCGTGGCCTGCCATACCCCGCAGCAGTACGTGGCCCAGCGCAAGGGCCTCAAACCCCTGAAGAGACGGGAGAGCATGCACGTGGAGAAGAGGCGGCAGACGGACGAGGGAGAGGCCAAGGCCCTGTGGGAAAACATCGTGACCTTCTGCCGGGAGGTGAGTGCTTGCTGAACTAGTCTTGCTCCTGGTTTCACTGGGAGGGGCCCCCTTCCTGCCTCCCCCATGGGTCTAGGGCATGGCTTGGCACAGGCAAGCTGCCTTCTGGGTCTGGCGTCCAGGGAAGACCTTCACCTGCAACAGCTAGACGCTGGTTATTAATACTGAAATGTAATATTTTAAATTGAGACAAGATCATCTCTGGGGTGAAGGCATCCAGTTCGCTCCCAGTACAAGGGTGAGGAAGTCTTGAGTGTTAACTCTGAAACCTAGTGATATTTTAAATCAGCGAGAGAGAACATCTGGGTTGAAGGGGGTGTTCTTAGGTGGTCCGTACCACCTAATTCCCTGTCCAAGGGTGGGGGTGCCTGGGAAAGAGTGTGTCCAGGTTTGCCGGTGGCACCGCTGTCCGTGGGCAGCAGCTGCGACGCGTGCGGCTGGCAGGAGATGTGGGGATGCAGCAGGCAGAGGCGCAGAGCACCGGCAGGGCTGCGGGCGGAGGACACTGCTGCCACTGCCAGCAACGGCAGGTTGGGCTCTGGCCTTCTTGGTTTTGGTGTTCGTGAATGCACAACTCTAGCTGCAAACGTCTCACCCTGTTTTGGGAAGGACAGATGAGGTTTAGCTGTACCCTGGCTCCAGGCGAGGGTCTCAGGAGCACACACTGTCACCTTCTCCTCCCACTGTGAATTAGCTGGCTCGAGCTGTTGGGTTTCGGTCTCAAACAGCGCTGTGATGGCCCCGTTTTTTTTCCTGGAGTGGCATAAGATGCTCCTGTGAATGCTGCTCTTTCTTTGCCCTCCTGGGGGAAGCCTCCAGCTCCTCTGGACCAGATGGAAAGGAAGCTGCAGTCCCATTTTGACATACGGACAAGGCTTTTTCTGCCTGGGCCTGAGGAGTACGTCCATGCCTGTGCCCCCGCTGTGCAGACTGGGGACCACAGAGATGTTTGGCTCAGGAGCGAAGCTGTTGAGAATGATCCCTGTTTGGGGTTGTGGGTTTTTTTTAATTGCTACGTGTCCATCCTAACAGACGGGGGTGTCTTTATAGCAGAGAGGCCCTGATTCTGCTTATCCCCCTCTTTTGAGCAAGTAAATAGCCTCTTTTGTAGGCAGGGAACATCTGTTGCAGCCAGTGGAATCAGACCTGATGGATGAATTACGAGAGACGGCCACGTTGAATTAGCAGCTTGCCACTGCCAAGAAGGGGAGTCTGCCTTGCCCCGTCCAGGCAGCTCTCGCCCGGAGCCGTGGCTGAGCCCATTCAGCTCGCTGAGCCGGCACTAACGGGCTGGTAGATCAGCGTGGGCCACCTCCTGAAAATCCCTCTACAACTAAGTCACTGCTGGGTTCTGACACCGGTTATGGTAAACCAAGGGCTCTGCAGGTCCAGGGGAAGGGCTGGCAGCGGCGGTGGGACGGTGGTGCTCCCGTACGCGTGCTTGCTCTGCTCTCGGTGTGCCTGCGGCCTCCCACCAACGCTCCTCTCCGGGCTGGCGTGTAAGGCAGCCTCCAAGCTGCCTTCCCTCCGCGGTGTTTCCCAGGCTGTTCAGCGTTCCCCTGGAGGAGGGTGTCAGGCCGGCCAGGTTCTCCTTCGCCTCTTGTCCCCCTGTCCCAAGTCCCATGGAAGAGCCGGCCTTGCTGTGCTGCTCCCTGCAGCAATTTCTGCTCGAGCTCCTGCCGTGGGCTCTGCCTCCTCCGCTGTTCCAGGGGTGCCTTTTCCAACACTTCTTGGTGCGCGGTCCCGGCTTTTAGCTTTAGCCTTTCTCTTCCGTCCGGGAGGAGAGCAGAACTGACCTCTTCCACTGGCTGCCTCCGCTCCGGGCATCTGCTTCCCTGTCTTGTGCTGTCCCATCTCTTGCTTATCCCGTTGTCTCACACTTCTCTCACTAACCACCCTTTTCTCCCTTTCCGAATAACAGCACGCATCAGCACGTTCTGCGCAGCTAGAAAGACAACCCAGGACTCTTGCCGTCGGTGCCCTGCTCTGGCATCTCTGCCCGCAGAGCCTTTCCATGTGCCGGGGGGAGGCCCCAGCTCTCTTTTCCTTCTTCTCCACCCATCGGAGACTTGGCTACTGGCAGCAAGGCCCCGCTGGGCAAGGCAGCAGCCTTCCTCAGCCCGTGCGGTCCCGGGGAGGTGGCAGCAGAGAACGTCATGTCTCTGGTCCAGAATGTCATGAAGAGGGTTGTTGGCAGAGCCTGGATTTATCCCCTTGCAGGAGAAATAAGCAGGGCTCCTCGTCTGGCACCATCTGTGAGCAGGCTGATCGCCGCCCGGGCACGAGAGGAGTTACCGGCTCCTCTCCCTGCTGCTCTGGTGCTGCCCCTGCAGCTCTCGTGCCTCTTCCCCTCCATCTCCAGGGCTATTGGTAGTGACAACTTCTCTGAAGCATTTAGAAATATGGGAAGGGAGACATCACTTGATGATCAGAGGGCTGGAGCCCCTCTGCTGGGAGGACAGGCTGAGAGAGCTGGGGGGGTTCAGCCTGGAGAAGAGAAGGCTCCGCGGAGACCTTGGAGCCCCTTCCAGTCCCTCAAGGGGCTCCAGGAAAGCTGGGGAGGGACTCTGGAGCAGGGAGGGCAGCCATGGGACGAGGGGGAATGGCTTTAAACTGGAAGAGGGGAGATTGAGATGAGATCTGAGGCAGAAATTCTTGGCTGTGAGGGGGGTGAGCCCCTGGCCCAGGTTGCCCAGAGAAGCTGTGGCTGCCCCATCCCTGGAGGGGTTCAAGGCCAGGTTGGACGGGGCTTGGAGACACCTGGGCTGGTGGGAGGTGTCCCAAACCATTCTGTGATTCTCTGATCACTGTATAAAGGTAGGTAGCTTGTTAGGCAGGCTTTCCCGACACTGCTGGGGAACTGCACTGCTACGGCTCTCACATTGCCACCATCATCGTGCTGGTGGGGTCTATGAGCCTACGTCCAGGCTCCTGCTGAGTGCTGTCCTGGCCCTGGGGAGACCCTGGCGACAAGGGCGAAGGCTTCTTCCACCTCTGCTGCTTGGAAAAGTGCTGCAGCGACTCCACCAGGGACGGAAAGCTTGCCATACCCCCAGGCTGTGACTCCAGGACTGCCGCCCTGCTCTGCGTACGCATGGGGGGAGCTGGGGAGCCACATGGGGCTCCTGGGGAGCCCCGGCTGCGCCCCAAGAGGCTGGGATGTGGCGAGGTGAGGTTGCTGGCCGATACGGCAGAGAAATGCGGCAAGCCCTGGGATGTGTCCTTTTTGGTCTGCACCAGTATTTGAACAGTGGTGTCTATTAGCTGAAAAACACCCTTCTGCAAAAGAAGGGCTGGAAGCGCTAATTGAGGCACCATGTAGAAAGCGTTCACGTAGGATTGCGACAAAAGAGGGGAGGACAACTGCTAGTTTGGTGTGCATAAAAGCTAATTTAAATTAGAGCTGGCTTTTGCCGGAAGAACTTAAATTTCATTTCATTAACGATAACAACGCAGCCCCGGTTCTTATTTCACCCTGTGGTAAACTGTCTGAAAAAGCTGCTCTTCTCCCCTTGGTGAAGTCCTGTGCTTCCATCCTGCCTCTGTGGGTAATACCCGCACGATTATCTGCCCTTCAGTCCATCCTATTTTATTTAATACGCAGCAGCTAGCGCAGGCGGGCTCAGACATGGGATACACGCACTCCGGAATGGCTTTGCCTGTTTTGTCGTCTGGCTGAATCCAATTGCGAAACCTGCCCCTGACGTCCTCCCTGGCCGTGCCTCGGGGGTGGCATGGGACTGCCAAGCCCAGCGTGTCCCCTCCGGAGCAGGGACAGCTCAGCCCCCTTAGCACAGGGCTTGCGGTGAGGAGCGTTTGCTTGCCAGGTGGCTCCTGGCAGGCTTGCCTGCCTTGTCACTTATAGAGGCAGCCAAGGTCCCCCGCCGTCCAGCTTTTAGCACCAGCGCAAAGCGCAAGACGGTCCCTGCCCGCGGAGGTTCCCGTGAAAGAGGAAAAAGGCAGATTTGAGTGGTGGCCCGGAGAGGTGAGCTGGCTCGTGGCAGGGCTCAACGCTGGGCCTGACCCACAAAACGCATCTGTGCCGTCGCCAGCGGACGCCAGGCGGCCCCAGACCTGCTCCCCGGCACGGCGTGGGAAGGGGCTGTCCGGGCCAAACGGGAATACTGGGGGCTCCGCGCTCACTCCTGGGGGGGCAGTGGGAGGTTTTCCAGGCCAGCCCCATCCAGGAGGCCCCGGGGAGCCGTGTGCCGCACACCTGCACACTGATGCTCTCCTTGCCTTTCGCTCTCGCAGAACAAAGTCAATTTTGTAGATGACAGTTTCCACCCTGGGCCCAAGTCCGTGGGATTCCCGGAAGGCGACAGCGTGCAGCAGAGGGTGAAACAGTGGCTGCGACCCCACGAAATCAACTGTAGCATCTTCAAGGACCGATCGGTGAAGTGGTCGGTGTTTCGGACACCCAGGCCCTCGGATATCCTGCAGGGACTGCTGGGAAACTGCTGGTAAGGGGGAGCGGGCCGGGCTGACACCCTCCTACCCCTTTCCCCCCCTTCATCCAGCTCCAGATCAGACCCCTCAGCCCTACTCAAACCCGTTTGTCCCCCCAGGCGCGTACCCCCTCCTCTTCCTCACCCCTTCCCAAGCGGCTGCGGACCACAGTCCCCTGCACCGCAGGGCTGGGCAGCTGCCTGCCCGTGTCCCGCTGAGACGCGTCCCTTGTCCCGTGCCACCGGCAGGTTTCTGAGCGCCCTGGCCGTGCTGGCCGAGCGGCCGGAGCTGGTGGAGAGGGTGATGATCACCAGGACGCTATGCCCGGAGGGCGCCTACCAGGTGCGGCTCTGCAAGGACGGCACGTGGACCACGGTGCTGGTGGATGACATGCTGCCCTGCGACGAGTGCGGGTACCTCCTCTTCTCGCAGGTCAGCG
>VXBH01001641.1:9244-50028 GCA_013400035.1 Rynchops niger
CTGCTAGTCCAGCTCCCTATTGTACTTTACAGCAGAGTTTGGATATTTCTGAATGGGGCTTCAGATGCTTCCATATCAAGCAAGTTAAACTCCTTCTGCAAGCGTGCCTGTGCAGGAGATTGCTCTTCCATGGACTATCCGTCAGCTGATGGTATCTGTTAGTTTTCAGGTCCACTTCCTACCTCTGTACAGCCCCTGGACATATGATGCTGTGGTTTGTAAGAAGCTTATGAAACCCCACGCAGGAGGGCACAGCAAATGGAGTTGGCACAAGGCATCCACAGAGGCATCGCTTTGGGAGCAAGCGTGAGTTGCGTGTAGGGAAGACTATTGTACAGGTAGGCAATGATGGTCATGCCCAGGGTAGTGCAGTGGTGACCGGGAAACCCTCAGATTCTGAAAAGTGTCACCTGAATTGGTGTGAAAGAAAAGAAAGACCTTTGGCAGGCTTTCAGTGCAGCTCCAAAAGACCACTTGTGGCCAAAGTGAATCGGCACTGGGAAACGGGAGGGGAAAATCATAGAATCATAGAATGGTTTGGGTTGGAAGGGACCTTAAAGACCATCTAGTTCCAAACCCCCTGCCCTGGGCAGGGACACCTCCCACTAGACCAGGCTGCTCAAAGCCCCATCCAGCCTGGCCTTGAACACTTCCAGGGATGGGGCATCCACAGCTTCCCTGGGCAACCTGTTCCAGTGCCTCACCACCCTCATACGGAGAAATTTCTTCCTAAAATATCTAGAATAAAACTGGTGAGATCTGATGAATCAATTTCCCTTCACAGCTCTCTGTGAGGCAATGTTTAAGGAGTGTCCAGCTTTTATCTAATCCTAAACTAAAGGTTTGTACAATTTAGCTTGTATTTCTCCTTAGTTAAAAAGTCTTTTATAACTTAGCCCTGTGGTACTAGCAATTAGGATTAGATTGCTGCTAGCTTCCGAAGTTATGCTCCACTATAATAATAAATGAAAGAAACACTTAAAAAGTCTTGGAGAAGTTAAATCTAGCCTACCTACCTACCACTTTAACAGACTTTCCATCATTTTTTAACGTTTCTAAAGTCCCTGTATAAAAGACCGTATGTAGTACATTATCATTTAATGCCAAAAAGGG
The DNA here is from genome assembly GCA_013400035.1 of Rynchops niger. Taxonomy (NCBI): domain Eukaryota; kingdom Metazoa; phylum Chordata; class Aves; order Charadriiformes; family Laridae; genus Rynchops; species Rynchops niger. The sequence continues at coordinate 10,358 of VXBH01001641.1, forward strand.
GAAAAAAAAGTAGAAAAAGAAAACCAGAAAATAGAGCTTTCACTGATTTCCAGTAAGATTGTCTCAACCAGTAAATTTGTTGAGATCAAAAGGTAAGAATATGTGTTCTAAATACAGTGCATACTCTGAATGTATTATTCTGTTTATATTCTCTGAAACATCATTGAGATGCTACTGCTTTCTGTCATGTCAGAAAGCAGTGTATCTCAAAATAAAAGTTTTTGAAAGACAGTTAAACATCCAAAGGCTAGTGTCTCACAGTGCTTCAATGAGGTCATTTTCTCATTTTTATAAAGAGAACAAAAGGATTTGGCAACGGTGATAAGATTTCCTGAATGTTTTTGATGTGAGAAACATCAAGTCCAATGATTTTGCTTTCCTCAAGTAACCCGGGTACCTGTGCATCCCAGCAAGACACAGAGACTTCTCATCAGATGAATAGCAGGACATAATGCTGTTATACCCCTGAAGGAGACACACCACCATGACCGCCGGCAGCAGAACCCCCTCGGACTCCACGCAGGTGGTGAAGTGGGCTCCGGCCCCTGGGAAAACCTGCAATCCCCTGCAAATGAACAGGAGTCCTTTGCATGCCATGTTCTGTCTTGGCTAGGATTTTGAAGACTAAATCTTCGTTTCCTCTCTTTACGTAGATCAGAATTGGGGGGGGGGTTGTGTTTGTGTCATTGGGCTGGAGAGGTAAAAAAGCCAGGCAGCCCCCTCACTGACTCATCTCTGCTCAGTGCCGCGTGCCACAGCGGAATGGAGCCAGGAGCTGGCTGAAGACCTCCGCGTGGACAAGGTGGAGGTAAATGTAGTGCCGGTCCCAGATCCCGAACTGAAGGATCTGCTGACTTTGTCATCCCTGTTGGTCACACCCAACAGGCACACACAGCCCCCCCATCTCAGTAGCCTCAGAGTGACCGATGTCCCAGGAGTATGGTGGAGAGACGCTTTCCATTTGACCTTCAGGTTTATGACTGACGTGGCATGAAAAGTAGCGGTTGTCACAATGATTTTAATGACATGTGAACATTTTCTGCCATCAACTAGACCAGAATCATCAGTCGTTTCACAGAGATGGCCAAATGGCTATCACATGGCAGGGAATTTGTTCTCTAACAATTCAGGCTAGTTTTGGATCAGCCAAGGACTGAAAAACTGCCCACCTTAGAGCCCAGCGGTGGAGAGAGACCTACAACTTAAATGCAAGTAGAGGAATGCTAGCAGAGGCAGAAATGTGCCAGCTAGCCACCTCCCGTATCTCACATCTTCTTTACAGGGAGAGACTTGTGCTTTAAGTAAAGCAACGTCGAGACTTGGTTTCAGGTGGATTTGCATCAGTTGTGGTTAGAAATGACCTACTGCTACCTGCAGGACCTCCTGAACTGCCAGTGACTTGAGAGAAAGGATCATAACGATCGCTTCCAAAGGTGTTCAGTGGAAATCAGCTGGTTTAAGCAGAAGATCTTGGCTAACCTTCCGTGTTTGAACTGAAGTGAATTCAGGGTGGTCTCAGGAACATTTCAGCCTGCAGATCTAAGAGGAATATAAGTCTCTGACATACCACCTTTGGGAGTGAAGCCCCCAGCCTGCCCTCACAAGACACAGCCACAACTGGAAGAGGACCCAGATTTCAGACTCCAGGTAAAGCAACATTGGTTTTACCAGTTTAACAAATGGTTAAATAGTCTCACAGACAGAATATTTACCAATATACCTACTGGACTAAAAAAGTGGATCATCAGACCTGTACTCCTCCCTGTGCCAACAACCCAACCGACTAGGAAGGAAACTTGGCTAACGAAGTACATCACGCTCACAGAATAAGCCCACAGCCCGGTTATGCTTGACAAAAATACTTTTGACAAGGAGGGGTAATTCATGGTTTAGAATCACTGAAATGTATGTTTAAGTGTTACTCTCTGGCACTCACCCCAGAGGAGTAGCTGTGCTGCTTATCCACCTGCTGTTGGAGGCACAGAGAATGCACCATAGATACAGAAGGGCTGAACATAAAACGTGACAAATTTTGTCACATTTTTGAACACGTTTGTATCACACAGGAATTCCCTATGTATATGTCACATTAGCCTGGTGTTTCCTATTTATATTTTTAGTTTCACTTTCCTAATTTCAATCCATTCGAAATAACTCCATCTCAGACCTTGTTTTTCGCTTTGAAAACCCACTGCCATATGGAGGAAACATTAAAATTATTGGATGCAAAGTAAAAACAAAAGCAGCTTAGTGTTAGCACAAGAGGCTTAAATTGAGACAATTAAACCTAAGTTAAACCAAAAGTAAAAATTACAAATAATTTTGGCCAGTAGATGTGTACCATATACTCCACAGAAAGCCATTATCATCCATAGTGGAAGCATGGGGGTCTTCGAAAAAAGATCATCATCTTCAGAAATACTGAAATAAACTTCCAAGAGAAAGCTGTGTGCTAAGCGTGTAAGAAAAAGGTCTAGCAGGAGTGTTTTTGAGAAGAGACTGCCTTCCAGAGTTTCACCAGGGGAATGCGCACTGCTACCCAACCGAGTGGTTTTCTTTGACTACCATTTCGTCAAGAAAGTCATGGGGTGTTTTCAGGAGGGACGGGACCCAGGATAATCCTTCTGCAGCCCAGCTTTCCTCTGCTGTCTGTCTTTTTAACGCTGTGATTTATACTTGGTGCTGCTGTGAGTGACAGCTACTAGGACAGCCACTTCTATATCTCCCAGATAACGATCGCTGGTCTGATTAACCATCGTGGCGCCGGGTTATTTAGAAGTAGCCTCTAGTTGCTCAGTTTTTAACAGAATAGTTGAAGATGAGACTGCTACACTTGGTGGCCATAGTATGGCACAGGAAGCTGGAAGGAGACACACCAGGACAGCTGACCCCAATTGACCAAAGGGATATTCCATACCATACGACATCATGCTCAGTATATAAAGCTGGGGGAAGGAGAAGGAAAGGGAAGGAAATTTGGGGTTAGGACATTTGTCTTCCCTGCTTTCCTTGAGATGGCTGAACACCTGCTGCCGCTGGGAAGCAGTGAATGAACTCCTTGTTTTGCTTTGCTTGCGTGCACAACTTTTGCTCTGCCTACTAAACTGTCTTTATCTCAACCCACAAGTTTTTCCTCACTTTTACAATTCTGATTCTCTCCCCCATCCCACCTGGGGGGCAGTGAGCGAGTGGCTGTATGGTCCCAGTCGCTGGCTGGGGTTAAACCACGACATGGGAGCAGCAAAGCGCGGGAGGCCCTCTCTGCGCTGCTGGGGATGGTGGGAGTGGGGTGTTTGCTGCCGTTGCACCCACGGAGGGGCTGAGAGAGAGAGAAGGTGAAACAGGTCCTGAAAGTCTGAAACGTTGTCAGATCGCAGCCTCACAGGAGAGCAGAGCTTGGAGGGACTGAGGGGATGATCTCGGGCTTCTTACTGTCTTCAAGGATCTGTAACTCGGGGCAGCAAGAGCTGCGTGAGAGCGTGCCTGTGAGTGCAGGGTCAGCACTGCACACTCGTCTTCCCAAGTTGGGTTATGGGGGTACTTTTCTTCTTATACTGTCCTATGGTTTTGATCCCGTTAGCAATACCAAAGTACTTTAACATCAGCTTCTGCTTCACAACTTTCCAGAAACACGTAATTCCTTGATATTCCCAATAAATTTACCAAAACCCAACAAAAACATTCAAATAAATCCTTTCCACCAATAAAATTATTTAATGCAATTTAAGCTTTGCATTAATTTAATGCAATTTAAGCTTTGCATCATCTTAAGTTTTGAAATTATCCCAGTTCCTTTTCCCTTTCATTCCAGCCAAATCAGATTTTCCTTTGGAGCTTAACTGCAGTAAATAGAGCTCTTTTGTTGACTCCTGTAAAGTTTCCAAGAGCATATTTATTTGTTTTTCCATGAATTTCTTTTGGTGTGGCTGGCCCTGACGTTGATGGGTTTCTGCTATATACCATAGTATATACACACTAGTAGCATTGCAGCTTTCTCCATATTTACTCAGGCCATGAGATTCAACATTGATTCAAAGCACGAGAGGGAGTATTTGTCTTTGCTGTCATCTACTTGCGGCCCTAGAACTCTTAATATTCTTCATGCCATTTCTGTTTCGTATTTATCCCTTTTTTCTTAGGCAGTGTTTTCACTGAGGACTCCAAGTCCTGCACAGAGATGGCCCATCTGACCGTCTCTGTCTGTAGGGGCTCTGATGTCCATTTGGACATTGTGCGCTGGGACTCCTCTTACAGCACACAGAAGTGTCTTTCTGCATCAAATTACAGGGCAGGTGGCTTGCTCAGGTTATTTTACCAGCAATCCTCTGAAGTGTCAGGGATGAGTGGGACAGGAGACGGTGTCCTGCCCAACAGAACACTGAGTTTGCAAGTTCTGTCCCATTCTGTGCATCAAAGGTCTTCACAAACCTCTGTTGGTAAAGCTGTTTAAAAAGAAAGACAGACATATCAACCCTAAAATAATCCACTGGTCAAGAAAGTCTCTGGGGATTTAGAGTCACATTCCTAATCTGCCTAAATCTGTCTGCCTGTCTTGCCCTCTTCAGAAATTCTGTTCTGGATCCGAGATGTCTCTTCCAGCAAAAACCCCTGCTTGAAACTGGTAACAGACTGACAGAAAAGAATGGGGTTTAATAAACCAGCATTTTACTGGTGCATTAATCAATTCTTTGGGTTTTGCCCCCCTGGGTCTGGATACTGTCCTTCTCAAAAAGGAAGCTTCTTTCTTTCCCTCTGCTATTTTTGTCTGGAGTTGCTACGGTCACCCTGCTTTCTGGGACAAACAGTAAATTTAAGGCCACCCGCTGCTTCCCTTTGCCTTGTCCTCCACCTGCCTCGGGGCTGCACGGATCCAACATTATACAGCAGAGGAACATGCATAATTATGTCATTTAGCTCTCTGGTGGTGTCACTACAGCCTGGAGACAGCAGGACATGGGCGACAGAACAAAACATCCATTTCTTCTCGGCTGTCTCGCTGCAGTGGGCAGAGACGAGCAGTTTCCAGGGGAAGAGGGGTTGGGACTCCTTGGGAGAACCTGCAGAATGAAGTAGAAACTGGGACTGACCTCCGTTGGCTCGTTTTTGTAGCTCCTAAGCAAGGCTGGAGAAGCAGTGTCACAATCCTACTGCTTCGGTATCCTTGGGCCACGAAGGGAGAGAATGGGCTTCCTTGCCAGCCCACTGACTTCCTCGGTACGTCCCAGAGCCACTCATTCCTGATGCACCCAACAGGTGGGAGCAGAACACGGCCCACCTGGCTTCACCATCCTCCAGCAAATGAGAAGCTTGATTGTCTTCAGCCACGCTGAGGAGGAACAGAGGCTAGATGGTGTAAGGTGCATGTGTCAGCCCTCCTGGGAGCTCACCATGTGCACTGCTCCTTCCTCGCACAGTCACGCCCCAGTCAGTTTATTCTATGATTTGACATACCTCAACTGAATAGGTAATTGTGGGCAAATCAAAAGAGAGTCAGGGGAAGGTGAGAAAAATATCAGGAAGAATGTTTTTCTCTACTGTAACCATTCCCCCAAAATAGAGAAGAAAATTAAAAATAAGTCTACTGTCTTCTTGACTTGATATGATCAAAGAAAATGAAAAACAAATAAACAACTCCCCCAAAACAAATAAAAAAACCAAAACCCCAAGACAACGTAAATCTCACACCAGCAGTAGCAAAACAAGGGCCATGCTGAACTGTTCAAAAATAAAGACTCGACACGATTCAAAGTATGAATCTGGGACACGGCCTTCGGCCCATCTCACCCTGCAGGCTGGCCAGGATTTCAGGGTGCTGTGTGGGGCCCCCTGTGCAGCACCCCTTTTTTAGTGAACCCAGAAAAACTGTTTGAAGGTATCAGAGTGGGTACCCGAGTGAGAACAGGAACCCGTATATTTGAAATACAGTTCATTTTTGAAGGACCCTTGCTAGCCACGTGCCCCTACTAGATGCAGGAGACACGTTTTTAACATCTTCACGGATAAATTATTTGTATGATAGCTGTTACTGTTCTTCACTTTGATTTTTGGCTGCCTGCTTCCAGAAACTTTGAAATTAGCATACGTATTTAAAGATGTAATATTAAGGATACCTCCCCCCGTTCCGCCCCCCCCACCAAGTAACATACTTTGGTAACTCCTATCATACCCTTAACTCTGCTCCTGCACTTTCTAAATTTATACGTGCTGTGGCCAGCAGGTGATGCTAAAATACCTCTGAGGGCAGGAAGAATTCAAACTGCGTTTGCTTTGACATTGCTGGAACCCTGTGAAGCAGCAAGACTGCACCATCACCCGAATGCGACAGGCTTCGTTTGTAATCTCCCAGTTGTATCTGATTTACAAGCAGGTAACTACTCTCATCTCATCAGCAGTGAGTTCCAGATGTTTCAAAATAAGAAGAAAGAAAATGCATGGCGGCAGTTACACAATAATCAACTGATAAATTAAGCCTCTTGGTAGCCCCTGAGGATTTATGCTTTAGTCTGAAGTGTCATACACTTGGGTACGCACATGTACCCAAAGTCAATATATAAGGTAATAGGAGAAATATTTCAGGAGTCAGGTTTATAGAGACGTTAATAGTGATCTACTTATTTATGTGCCTGGCATACGGAGAAACAGCAGGATACTGAGAATGAAAAATTAAATTAGAGGTGAATTGTAGGAAACAGATATCTGGGAGGTGGCTAGAATATCTCTGCACGAGTACTCTCCTTTCCTGTAAGAAAATACTTAGTTGTGATGAGCTCCAAGAGCAAGAGTTAGGAGTATTATCAGAAAAGAGAGAGGAGCTTTGGCAGGAAGAGCAACTGAAAGGAAAAGAGGGATGAAACACAGAGAAGAAACCGCTCTTTGCAGAATATACATCATTCTCTAAACGATTATTAGTAATTAATCCAAGGCAGCAATCAGGGATTTGACAGAGAACTAACTTGGATGAACAGATAATTTCAGAAGCAGTAACTTTTACAAAAAATTATGAAGAGGAGATGCAGCTGCCCCCAGAAATGAAGCCGCTGCCCAAACTGGTAAGGCACAGAAAGAGGCCAGCACGTACCTTCATGGCATAAAGTCATGGTCATGTGTATCCCAAACGAGCTAAAGCTTATCAAAGTTCTAGCTCATACAATTTGACATTTGGGGCAGCTGGAGCTAAAAAACTATATCTAACACTGCAGTAACATTAAATCATAACAACAATGGACGATATTTATCAACTATTAAATAGAAAGCCTTCTACCAGCTGTTAAGGATTTACCATACTTTCACGTGGCTTGTTCCTTACCTGTAGAAGTCAAGATCTCTATCATCTGATTAACAGTAATTCACCAAGCAACCTTGGTTTTTATTTATTGTGCGCTGCTAATGTGGTGAGGATTGGCTGCAGCAACCCCTACCTAGCGATCCCGCAAAGCTTTGCAGAAATACTTGTCCACAATTTCACACTCCCCTGACCAAAGTCAGACACACCAAACCCCCCACCATTCTCTTTCAAGGTCTCCCACTCCTCCCCTGCCTTGCCTGAAGTACAGATGTTGTCCAGCCTACTTTTCCTCATTTAGAGATCGGTATTTTTGCTATTACTGGTATTAGTAAAATGATGTTTCTCATCCACAACGTTTCATGTTTTTTATTTGTACGTCGCTTCAAACGGGACTCGATTTGTGTTTCCTGTCCCTTCAAACTGGTCGTTCAGATCAGTATAACTCTGAGCCCCCAGACGCCTGCCTGAATTACATCCTGTTCCACCCTCTCTTCCTCGCTTCTCTTCCAAACTTATTTTTCCTGAAGAAAATACAGGTAGCACCCATGACAGGACTACAGTACCCACTTCAAGCATTTTTCAAGTCATTGGAAACTCCAGTAACCTTCCTTCCACCTCAGTATCCAACAACTAGACATCTCACCTACCTCTTCTCCCCGGCCTGCACAGGACAGGCTTTCTCCTCCATCCACAAATACTGATGGACTTCTGTGCAATACCGTCACTCTGACTGTCCCAAACTCCAAAGGGACAGTCAGCGGCATTACAGAAACATGGGAATACACTTCCAGGTTCCACAAGGTTGCCTGCACCTTTCTGCTTGGCGCAACATCTGCATCACACCTGTAAGCACACACACATTCCGGGTAGCTGAGTTTTCAAATACAAAAGCATTGCCAGGTAAGGTAATCACTGCTCTTTGCACTCATAGGAAAGACAGACGAAAAACGTACGGAAACCTGTTTTCAAGCAATCCTAGGGCAAAACTGCAAAACGGGAGAAAGGTAAGCAGCAAGCAGGAGACTGCACTGATGGCCTCAGCCTTCCCCAGTCATCCCTCACTGCCTTTTACCTGAAAATGGCACAAAGCCCATGAAGATATATAGTATTATTTTGTCTCAATTTGCTTTGTCTTCATGCAGCTCAGCAATTTATTCCTACCTCTTCACCTTCCTATTAATTTACATTTTCTCAGGTACCTGTGCGATTAATGCATTTTAAGAAAATGTCGCGTAGTACAGAAGGATTTTGGAAGGGGACAGTATTTTGACAGCTTAGACAAAACCCCAGGCCTCAAAAGAGACCAGAAGAAGAGATACAGTACACAGTAGAACATCTGGATGCCCTAACACATGCCAGAAGCTTAAATGCAACTTAAACTTTTAAAATTATCTGAGGCAATAATGGGTTTCAAGGGAAGGGACAACTTTAGAATAGCTCTTCTGTCAAAGTTCTGATGTATTAAACTTTCTGGATTGTCTCAAGTACTGCACACTGAAACCAAACTATTTCAAATTCCAAAACGGCTGCAATTATTACAAGGCAAGGCTGCTTGAAAAATTGTGTACGCAGTAGGCTTACATTCCACGAGATAATGACACACTGCACAAACTGCCTTTAAAGGTAAAAATAAGACACTTGAGAAGCTGCCATGACTTCTCAACTAGCCTGTAGGAAAAAAAAAAAAAGGGGGGGGGGGAAATATACCCATCAGTTTCAAACCCATATATATACCACAGTGGCTACATCTCACTTCTATTAATCTGATTTTTAAACAGCAGTTGTAAATACATCACAAAAGACCTGTTTTCATATCACTACACTGAAATTCTTGAGCAGCTATTATATTTCAGTAACAGACAACTGATTTGTGTTTCTCAAACTAAGCATTCCCATTTGTGTAATAACTACTGATGACTTTGAGCAGTGACTACACATACAGTAGGTGATCTCAAACCCAGGGATATTAAGATTATTCAATTTTATACTTTTTAAAACTTAAATCAAGAGCCACGCTGCAGTTCACTGCATTAGTGAAGAATAAATGCTTGCCACACTCACCCTTTTCCTGTTTTGAACGTCAAACATGGACGATTTATCTGAAATCAGCATTTCCTAGTGACTACATGTGGGGAGGGGCGCGAGAACAAACCTGTCTGCAACATCAGAACTGAGCTGTGGTTGGGGTCAGGCAGAGCACCAGCGCCCTGTGGTTCATCTGGGCGGGGTTGTGGAGCACAGCAATTGAGGAAATGTCACCTGAAACCTTTTAACATTCCAACTTTTAGGAGCTTAATAATGACACCGTAACTAAAGATATTTTTCTTGGGTTCAATATTAGAGCATCATTAGGTTAAGGCCCTTTAGAAAAGTAAACCGGTAAGAATAAAAATACCCCAACCTTATGAATGGCAATTGGTACATGAAGTTTCATTTTAAATAAAACGTATCAGGCTTGCGAAAACATGCCAAAAGCCAAATTTTGTTATGAGTGTAAAATTACCGAACAAGATATGAACAAAATACTCCATTTTCAAAAAAAGCAAATATAGGTTTAATGCTAGTCATCCAAAAATTGACATTAGTCTCTTAATATAAGGCAAAAATAGTAATTTTCTTTCATTTTTTTAACCTACATTAAGTACAATCAGCAATAGTTGCCATATAGAATATGCATCATTGAGATCTTTTAAGAGCAAGATCAGCAGAGAACGCCGACTCATGCATTGTAAGATCTTCTCAACATACTGACAATTCCATAGCCATCTCTGAAAACGTATCTGGGTTAAGGACTGGATTAATGCTGCACAGTGGTTTTGTTAAATGTGTGTACAATTTAATTCTCATGCGCCACAATCACATTTCCGTGTTATAGCCATGTAGCACAAGTAACATTTCTTGCAAATCTAAGGGCGTGTCAATACACACTAAACCATAGAAAATGCCATAAAATTCTCTATGCAAACTTTAAGCATCCATCTTCAATATAATTGTATTTACAAATTTTTATGAACTTAGAGTATGTAATGAGCCACTGAAGACATTTTTACAATATTTATTAGATTATGAATTTATAAATTCAAGGACTCAGAGGCACATAGTTTAAAAGGCCAAGAACACCGAAACTAATGAAGTCACAGAAATCAGAATATTTGTGGACGTAACACCAGTAAAAAATAAAAATCACATCCAAACTAAAAGCAACACTTCTCAAGAGTCATCCTTCAAAGTCAGCATAATAAAAAGTTCTCATTTCCCTCAAAGAAAAATAATTCATCCCACCTACCAAGCTAGAAAAACCTATTTACAGTTGTACTTTGATCAGAAGTATCATTGAGTAATACAGCCACTTCTATTCTGCCATTAGAATTTAACATTTCTTTTAAAGTATAGTTGTATTTACAAATGCATAAATATTGTAACTCCGATCTTTATTAAGATCTGAATGAAAACAGGCTGTTAAGTCACAATACAAACGTGTTAGTGGAAGAAGTGTTTGGGGCAGCTGCATATTCAGTATCATTCTCAAAGAACAGGAAGTCAATACTTCTGACAAAGCTCAAGTTCATCAACTAGACCAGGTCTTTAAGTTACGTTAATGAAGATTAAACCTCTTCTGTGTTAATTCTTTAGATTGGTTTCTTCAGTCAACTTTCACCACGCTGTATATTTTGGTTACAAACCAAAAGCATGCAAAGAATCCAATTGTCCCTTAAAAAAAAAAGAAAAAAAGGAAATTACACATTAGGAAAACTGACCCAGGAGACACCAATTTCTATCTTTATCTCATAAATCAGCGGATTGCATATATGTATGTCCTACCTTTAATCTTCAGTACATCCATCAGATCAGATAATGGAAAGTTACAGACAGTACCTGTTTTTTTCAGGCATCAACCACTATATAAAGTATCTCATTTTCACAATCACAGAGCTGATCACATGGAAGATGCTAGTTTTAAGACATTTCTGTGTTATTTCTCTTCCTACATATTTGTTCTTTGTTGTTTCATTATTCCCCAAGTCCAACTCCTTCGTATCACTCCATTTCACCCTGCTGCAGTGACTAGTCACACACACTTTACCTGATCTGCTCAGCTGGTCAGATTATTGTTATTATATTTAATAAACCAGTTAGATTGACAGCATCAAAAGGAGTTTGCATGTCTTTAGAGCACCACCTTTATTTCTGCATAAAGCAAGTTAATACAAATTTCAAACCATAGTGCAGTTACTATGCAACTTGTACTTCTTATTGAAAACATGTTACATACCTTTAAAAACAAACACTTCTGAAACATGTAAGGCAGTCAAAAGATAAAAGCAAACTTGAACTGAAATTTAAGGACAAAGACTGTTTCCCTGATAACGTATAATCCTTTTAGCTGAAGAAAAATAGCTGCATCCCTTCTTCGAGAAACTCCCACAGAAGTTTTTAACAAAAATATTTCTTCGAATGCAAAGGAGTTAATATAGTTGGCTTTTGTTAATCTAACTGGATTACTTCAAAATGCAGCCTCAGTCAGAATGGATTTAACTGCAGCTCAGAACACCTGTTACAGGAACCTTCATTTCCCACAAAAACCAGGACAGGAAAAGAGTCCTGAAAATTAACTGATTTTTGCCCGAGTACCTCTTCTGCAATCATAGCTTTAACTTAAGCAAGAGCCAAGTAAGCTCTTCAAAAGAAAAAAAAAAAAAAAAAAGACTTTATTTTAGATCTGATAAGAGGCACAACAAAAGTTGTGTGCTAACTCATTCACTACACAAGCTTGGAAGGAACCATGAATGGTACTACAATTTTTTTTTTTTGTTTTTTTTTTTTTTTCCTGCCTTCACACTTGCTAAACTACTGATGTTTAACTGACTCATTTACTATGATACACAGTTGTGGTCCCAGCTGTGAATCAAAGATTTGTCATGTAGCTCCCAGTACTTTGCCTGCTGAGTCTGATCAATGACCTGGAATGCAGTATGGATGCAAGTGCCTGAAGCATGTGTTACACTGACATAGCAGCAGGGCACCGTCAAAACCGTTCCTGATACTGACGATTTTTAACAGATGAGTAAGCAGCAGCAGAATAGTTTTGATACAACAATTATGATTTTATCTTTTTAGCTTTTTTATCATCCTGACACAGGAAGTCAGTTACCTTTAAAGAGCAGTTTTTGTTAAACTGCTACTATGCTTTTTTGGTTTAGAAGCTGGAGAACTGCCTGTCCTTTACCCTGCCTCTAACTTTTTCTGTAAAACCTTATCTCGAATCACTTCAGTAAATCTCAGAGAACTGATCATATCTGTCTTTGAATGCATATCAACCTAAATGGACAAAATTACTCTTAAATCTTAAGAAACAGGACTACTCCCTCAAATTAAAGGGTAATTTGCACTTAATCTTGTGGGAAATCAAAAAAAAAATCATTAAGCATACGATGTTTTAAAGTTCTAACCATTTGGTTAACTTCACATGTATTCTCCCCTAATTTCAATATAGAAACTGAAAATTAAAAAAAAAAAAACTAAAGTATGCAAATTCTGAAAGCTTAGTTCAAGTTGCACAGCATAACTCACATCTCCACTGTCCCAATTACACAGAAATGACTAACACAGAAAGCACCTGAAGGGGTCTGCGAGTAAAATGCCTCTTCTTAGCATGCTTGTGAACACACCCTGAAAAGGACTCCCCAGATTTGCTGGCAGGCGCCGCACAGCCAACTGGTCAATTGAAAGTGAGCGTGTGAGCAAAGGAAAAGGCGGATGCACTGGACGCATCCTAATGCCTCTAGATGATGTTATGTGACATGACTGACTTGAAAGAATAAGGGCAAAAGATGGAAATCTTAGCTAAGCTAAGACTCAGCACAGAAAATTTAGCGTTAATCCCCTTTATCTTGAACTTGCGCACTCCAGAATTACTGTGGGCATCCAAAGTAAACAGACTGAACGAAGGAGACAGGGTAAACTCAATTCTGGTTTGGGCCCAAACTGTTTACTGTTAAAGGCAGACATGCTGAATATCTGTTGGAAAAGCTAGTGAAACTAACTTAATTGACCTTACACTTATGTAAGGCTTAATTATTTTTTGTCATGCTACTTTTTGCACCACAGTTAAAATTGATCTGCAAACAGCAGTACACATTCATTTCTAGTTCAACAATCATGCACTCCTAAATTCTTCAGTTCAATGAGACTATTAGTAAACCCAGACCAGAAATAAAGGTTAAGAGAAAGGCAGGGTGAGAAATAACACAGAGAGAGGAAGGGAGGCAGAATCTCTGATTTACACATTCAGAATGACTTGCTAACCAGTACACAAAATACGAATAGAAGTAGAGATGTGCAAATTAAAAAATATCCTCAAGCAATGCCAAAACGCATTAGATTGATTTAAAAAGAAGGATGAAAGACAAAACTAACCGCTTTTGGAACACAGCTTGATCACTTTTCAAAGAGATTATATAATGTACTTAAGTCCCATTCCCTCCTTCTAACAGGCAGCGACCCAAGAAAACTCCTTGCAGGCTCTTGCTCCTGTTCATCATCATCTGCATTCAGTCGTGGTGCAGAAAGAGCTTCAATATTTCCTACGCTGCAGTGGTAACGTCTTTGAAACTAATATTTGGTTACACTTAAAACTAACACCATTCTCAAATGTCATTCCTTTTCCCACTGGATCTTTTTTGTTCTCCTATGTCGAGTGGAAATGAAAATTCTACTTGTAGGGAGATCTGTATTAAAAGCTCCAACGACAAGCCATTTATGTCCCAGGAAGCCTCAAAATATAGCTTGTATAGCTCTATACGTAAATACGTATCAAAGCCTTAGGAATCATTAAACTTCATCATAAACGTGGACCTTGAAATTATTTAAAGCATTGATCAGTTTGAAATAGTTTCAAAAACATTACTCTGTGGGGTGAAGTCCACAAAGACAGATTACATTCTGCTGGAACAGAATTTAGTTTTTTTAAGATTTTTGAGGAGCTGGCAATTGCTTCCCTCTTGCACAAGGGTTTGAAAGGAGACCTTGCATTTTCACCAGCATTCTTCCACTCTAAACAAAGGATACGTGTTTCTGACTGAAGATTCCTTCTTAGTACTGAAGATGACAAAAGGAAGATTTTTTTAGACCTCATCTCACTTATTCAAGAGGAAATTGAAATGCAGCACCTTTGGAAAGGAAGCACCTTTTCCAAAAGCTCACAATAAAGATGACAAGGTTCTGACAAGACTGCATCAAGAAGTGGTTAAGAAATTCTGTCTGCTTCCCATGCCACTTCAGTGCAATTGGGAAAGAAGGTAAAGAAACTCTGGAAAAGAACAAATGAAGGAAAAAAAAAGTATTCTCTGTCAACTTTTACTCCTCTCTTCCTTCTTCCTATTCCAAAGCTGCAATCTTTTCCTTCACTAACACTGTAACTTTATGCTTGTGTGTGATTTGAAGTGCGTTTCTCCAAAGACAACTAATTTAAAAAATTGAGTTTGTCACATGACTAACATAGGAATGAAATCTGGAGAAGTATTTATCATGTTTTAAGGTGTCATACTTGAAGTTATAGGCCACACCTCTAATTAGCATTAGTTTTGCCTCATCCTCACTTAATCCGTTTCACAAAAATTTGTGATCACAGAGACTTGCAAACATTACGCAACTATCTGGAAAAGTCAAAGACATAAAGATTTATAGTCCTGTATCAAGGTAAGTTTTGCCAAGGATTCTACTATGCAAAGCTAAAGGTAGCCTCAATATTTAAAATTAAGGTTCAATATACTTACCTGTGAAAAGGAAGAAGATCAAAACCATTATCATGGTATAACCAAAATATAAAATAGTGCTAGCTGTTCCTGTGATTTGCAGTTTAGAAAAAAAATAATGTATTGCATATATTAGGAAATAAACTGCAGTGAAACCACTAGTGAGAAATGAACGCCACTGCCAGTGATAGTCCTAGAAGGGGTGAGAAAGAAAAATACATATGAGTATTATTCCATACACCTCTAATGCACTGACCCTATTACTGAACACAGAGATACTTTTTCTATTACCGCTTTATCCAAAAGTG
Organism: Rynchops niger; assembly: GCA_013400035.1. Classification (NCBI taxonomy): domain Eukaryota; kingdom Metazoa; phylum Chordata; class Aves; order Charadriiformes; family Laridae; genus Rynchops; species Rynchops niger. The sequence continues at coordinate 25,705 of VXBH01001641.1, forward strand.
ACTTTTTATAGTATTTACCTACAGGAAAAAAACTATATATAATAAATACTGCTTTAACTACACCATTCACAATTAGAGATAAGAAACCTAATGATCCATATCAAATAGGCAAAAAATCTAAAACCCCAAATAAGATGGACCTACTATAAGCCAGCCACAGAGATCTTTTTCCTCAAGGTTGGGCGTGTCCAAAATGCACTTTGATTCAACAAAGTTAACGGAATAGTTTGGTGCCTTCAGAAAACAAGCAGTTAGAATCTAAAGATGAGATATCTGACTTAGCAGTACCCAGTCAGTATTTTAATATTTACTACAAGTTTTGCCAAAGGTAGCCTGCTTCAGTTTTTAAAGACACAGTTTAAGTACATCTCATCTAGTAGCGATATTTATGTTGAATTCTACAATACTTATTTTCAATTACAAAAGCCTTAAACTTTTTGGAAACATTCTTAAAACAATATCAAGTATGAACACTGAAGAATATGTCTTACCTCTGCACATAGATGGAAGTAGCAGAGCAATATTGTAGCCTCAGAACATGTAATAACCAAAATAATGAATACCAGAAACAGGAAGCCAAACATGTAATACATCTGGTGAGACCTATAATAGGAAGTTTAAAAAAAGACAAAAATTAAGATGGACACTGTGCTAATATTACTTCTTCATATGCAGTAATATCACTTTCACCTGAAGTATTCCCCTTCCTATTGAAGTACTGTCAGTGTATAAATTCACTAATTTATTTTCTAACTGAAGAATAGGAGCGTCGGCAGCTCAGTCTGAAAACAGTCAGAAAGCAAGCCCAAAGCATGCTCCTGGTTGGGATTTTAGGGAAAGAACTGACTAGACATAATGAGTGAAATTACAATTCCAGTGAAGTCAGCGTGATCTCTTCCATTGACTTCAGCAGAACTTGGATTTCACCTCACATTTCAATCAAAGGAGCAGAGCTGCAACATAACAACAAGTGTCAAATGCTGTAACTGTCTACGTTGGGTAGGGGCACCTATTCAAGGTTCAGAAAGAGTTTAACGAGATCCAATAACTAAATTGTGCCAGAAGGCAGACAAATCCCTCACAGTAGATTAGTTTGCCAGTGCGCTATGAGCTCTCATCAGAATTCACTTATACTGGACTAATCTTTGGTGCTTTATTTTTGAAAAGAATTACTCTCTGGTGCCTTTATAAAGATTTCACAAAATTTGTTCTTGATTCTTTTTTTCTCCCAAGAATAGTAATAGTCTTCTAGCAACAACAACTAAAAAAAGCTCCTCAATTTTAACATACTTACTATTTTCAAGTTATATGCCATACGTCAGAGTCAGAGCTACTTCCACATGAAGTCAGAGGAGTAGCATGAGAAAACAAGCTATTTGAATATTGTAGGTCAGCTGTAAATTGCTAAGCGTATCACAGCCGCTTCTCTACACACCTCAACAAGCAAAACAGGCACTAAGTGTTTTCTAAATCTCAAAATGGTAAAAAGACGTTAACATTTAAATTTTTATTACCCCAAAATCAGTCAAATCATCTCGAAGAACAACCTTTCACAACAAAATTACCACCTTTTATGACAGAGAAAATTCAAATAGATCGCGGTTAACTTACCAAATGCTATTGAGAATAAAAAACAACTGTATAAAGATACATCCAAAAGGTAGAATCCCTCCCATGATAATGCCAGGTAATGGCTTTGTATAGAATGATTGCTCCGGAATCTGACGAGGAATTTGATTTGTGCGAACAGGGTGTTCAATAGCCTTTAAACAAAAATAAGAAATTGCTAAATAAATACAATGACAAACTACAGCACTACCTTTTGGTTTACTTTTTGACATGATTGGTGGCAGAAGTCTACTTTTTGTTCTGAGCATGTGCATACCCAGCTACCACTACATCTGCTTTCACTACCAGCCTACATAGCAATGTCTGCTAGGTAAACAAGCTAAAAGACAGCTCTCACTGAAAACACAGTAGCAGGTATTTTGGACTTCNGTGGTGGTGGTGCAGACTCTTCCTTTCCCCTTCTTAAAAATCCCTCTATGTTGTTTTCAGGATTTTCTCCAAGAATCACATTAGGGTAAAATTACAAACTGAGAGGATTCAACCTGGCAATTAAATCCTAACTGAAGATGCATACATAGATTTGCTGGTGTGAGAAAAAAATAATTAAGGCAGATGAATGCATACGTTGCCATCTTTTCCCTTTCATAAAGATTACATCAAGAGCATCAATAGATATTTGCTAGGTACTTGCTTTCTGATTTGATTTTAATGTATTCCTGACACCTGTCACATTGCCTTATAGTTTATCAAATCCTTCTTTCTTAAAGGAACTGCCTCTGTACAATGCAGGAGGCATTGCTGGAATTGAACAGGCGAGGTGCCTGAGGACTGGAGGAAGGCTGACATCCCTCCAATCTTCAAAAGAGGCAAGAAGGAGGACCCGGGGAACTACAGACCGGTTAGTCTCACCTCCGTCCCTGGGAAGGTAATGGAGCGACTCATTCTGGATGGCATCTCCAAACACGTTGAGGAACAGGAAGTTATTGGAAGTGGTCAGCATGGATTTACCAAGGGTAAATCATGCTTGACCAATCTGATAGCTTTCTATGATATAACGGGTTGGGTGGATGAGGGGAGAGCCGCAGATGTCATCTACCTTGACTTTAGCAAGGCTTTTGACACTGTCTCCCATAACATCCTCCTTAGGAAGCTGAGGAAGTATGGGCTAGATGAGGTGACAGCAAGGTGGATTGAGAGCTGGCTGTGTGACAGAACCCAGAGAGTTGTGATCAGCGGCACAGAGTCTAGTTGGAGGCCAGTAACCAGCGATGTCCCCCAGGGGTCAATACTTGGTCCAATTTTGTTCAATATATTCATTAATGACCTGGATGAGGGGACAGAGTGTATCCTCAGCAAATTTGCTGATGATACCAAACTGGGAGGGGTGGCTGACACTCCAGAGGGCCGTGCCGCCATCCAGCGTGACCTGGACAGGCTGGAGAGCTGGGCAGAGAAGAACCTAATGAGGTTCAACAAAAGCAAGTGCAAGGTCCTGCACCTGGGGAGGAAGAATGCTAAGCACCAGTATAGGTTAGGGGTGGACCTGCTGGGAAGTAGTTCTGAGGAGAAGGATCTGGGGGTCCTAGTAGACAGTAAATTATCCATGAGCAAGCAATGTGCCCTTGTTGCCAAAAAGGCCAATGGAATCCTGGGCTACACAGCGAAGAGTGTGGCCAGTAGGTCGAAGGAGGTCATTCTCCCCCTCTACTCTGCACTGGTGAGGCCACAACTGGAATACTGTGTCCAGTTTTGGGCTCCCCAGTTCAAGAGGGACAGGGAACTGCTGGAGCGAGTCCAGCGAAGGGCAACTAAGATGATTAAGGGATTGGAGCATCTCCCTTATGAGGAAAGGCTGAAGGAGCTGGGACTCTTTAGCCTGGAGAAGAGAAGGCTGAGGGGAGACCTTATCATGGCATTCAAGTATCTAAAGGGTGGGCTGAAGGAGGATGGTGCCAGACTCTTTTCAGTGGTTCCCAGTGACAGGACAAGGGGCAATGAGCACAAGCTGGAACACAGGAAGTTCCGTTCAAATACACAGAAAAACTTCTTTACGGTGAGGGTGACAGAGCACTGGAACAGGCTGCCCAGGGAGGTTGTGGAGTCCCCTTCTCTGGAGATTTTCAAGACCCGCCTGGATGCATTCCTGAGTGATGTGCTCTAGGCAATCCTGCTTTAGCAGGGGAGTTGGACTAGATGATCTCTAGAGGTCCCTTCCAACCCTGAAGATTCTGTGATTCTGTAATTGCAACACGACTATCAGAAAAAAACCACCCCACTGAATTCTGATTAAGAAGAACGGGATAACTAAAATCAACTTGAGAAGCGCCTTCTAAGATACTTAAATATTCTCTGAAGGTATTCCGTGAGAGCTACAGAGAACTGGAACTCTGGCTTCGTATACAGGAAAAAAACCCCACAAAAATATGAGCTTACAGATCTTCAAGTTTGTGGGGCACAGTAAACCACTTTTTAAGCAAAAAGAGAAGAGCCAGTTTAAGAAGATTTGGTCACCAGTGTCAAAGAGCCCTCATATAAATAAGTAAAACTGATCAGCTTTGGAGTAAATGCCAATTAATGTCTGCCAAGCAGTGATAAGAATTTACTGAACATTTATGCAAAGAGACTTCACAAGATCTCTTGCAATTTGATACAGAAAATATTCTCAGTGTAGAGGGTGGACAGGAAAAAAAAAAAACATGGGGGAAAACCAGAAGTAAGTCGCTTTCCTTTATGCTTGACTGGATCAACTATTTTTAGTAATGAAAGAGATGCTCATTAAAATAAAAATGCTCAAATCACTGGTTATTCTGGCATAGTCACTCAAATACAATGATAATCCTAATCATTGCACAGAAACATCACCACCAACCACCAACTGAATATCAAAGTCTTAGAATCTGGATCTCTAGTGCAGCTCTAAAGTAACTGAACAGAACCAGAGCTGACAATGGAACTAGCTTCGGTGCTACCTCAGTCATAGTCTATACAGTGAAAAATAACTGTGTGTGTATATATGTGTATACACATACTTACAAAACAATTTCTCAAAAACACTTACGTTTTTCTTAAAACCAAAATAGGCACCAATAAACGTCAGCGGTACAGATATGCAAAACCAGAGTGCCAAAATAGCAACCAGAGTACCAAACGGAATAGCTGCTGAAGAGCCTTCTCCCCAGAGAATGAGGTTCATGATAAAAAAATCTGCAAATACAATTCTGAAAAATACATAACACACTTAAAGCACAGAAATACTCCATAATATTTAGTAATACAGTGCTATTGCTTTGTTAACATTAAGATTTTAGTGTAAATCTCTGTTAAAACCAAATGACACACACAAAATATCAAAATTAAGGGGTCATACAAGCAATTCTTTGTTAATCTAGTGGGACTGAACTTCAGCAGGAGCTGGCATTCCAACTAAGCAATTTCCAATGTATGCTTGTCTTAACTACACTTCAGGGTAAGACTGCTTGCTGTGATTAAGTAGAAAAATTTATCACAGTGGTTATACAGTAGATGACACTATATAAGATGAACTACAGCGTGGTCAGAGAAACAGCCTAGAGAGTAAAAGAAAGCAATGAAAAGACGTGCCTGTCTAAAACTTACTACTATCATAATGCTTTTTCTTAATTAACCTTTTCATGTGGCAAGAATAAAACAAAAGCTTACTAAACAAAAAAAAAAAATCTAAGGATGATATGCTATTAACATATTCATCTTTGTCAAAGTGCTGTGATAGTCTTGTAGCTTCTGGAAAAAAAGGATGATGTAACAAGATTTACCTGTATAGCTGAAACTTAAAAATTAGCTATGCATGTCAGAGAAGCAATTTAATTCTTTTAATCATGGCAATACCCTCAACTTACCCGGGACAAAGGAATGATGTCAGCAGGACATTTGTTTTCCATTTCTCACCTCCAAATGCTGTATTAAAACATTTGACAGTCATCAAAACATGCATTAACCTCACAACTATTAATTTTCCAGACCATTTACCTGTTATACTTAGCTTGCAAATACTCAAATAATGTGCTATCATGACAGTTTAAAACAGTAAACTAAATCTTCAGTAATAAAACTGAACTCCCTGATCATATTGCTTAATCACAGAGCTTCAAAGCAAAGAAAAGCCTCAGACCAAGGTCAAGAAAAGTATCCAACTAAATAAACTGGGTCTCTGACCACCTTATCTGCTAAAAGGAGGAAGCAGATTTGCAGTGCTTTCAAGTCTTTAAAAAACAGTTTAAACTTGGAGTGATTAAAAAATTTAAGCTTTTAGCACTTGACTGCAGGTTTCAGTAGGAAAAAGTACATAAAAATGTGAAAAGCAAGCTTAACAGTTTTCTTGAAATAATTCTTGTCTAAGAATCTTACAAGAAAGTCAGGACTAATACGCTTACAGGAAGTAGTGATGTTCTCTTGAGTCTTAACAGCATTAAGCAGTGGTGATACCAAAAGACCAAAGATAGCTTTATTAAGAAAATCTTTATGAATTTGCACTACGCTGATAAAAACTCTAGTCGTCATACTTTTAAATTAAAATGTCCTGCTGGAATTCAATGAAGCTGACAATTTCATTGGAGCACTGCCATAATAATAACATGCTACTTCAAGAGTCAGAAGTGATTATGGTTAGAGTGATTTTAATTAAGTTTCTACTTCTTCATAAAATCTTTGCAGAACATGGCACTGGTTATTAAGATTAACCTTTTAATTTCAACTCAGGTTTCACTTTTTAAATGCAACGTTATAAAAAAAACCACACAAAACCAACAAACAGCTTCTAAAACTGGATATCCATTTCAGTTGCATTTTGATTTATGTCTCACATTACTTTATTTGTATACTAAAAAGTGAAACATTTGTGTTTACATGCCCTATACAGGGTATGGACCACCTCATGTTATAACAATATAATCTCTGGATTATTAACTACTCACTGTCTTAGTAGTTAAACACAATATTCAGGTATCAACTAAATGATTCCCAATAAGTATAACATGAAATGTAATTATTATTAGATACATCTCCACCAAAGATACAGGATTTAATTTACCATCAATACACTTCAAAATATCCTTCAAAACATGTAAGGTACAATGTGATATAAAGAATAATTCTGTCCTCAATTATGATCTTTGTCCTAAAATCTCCCTCCATTTAAGGCTAATTGGCTTGAAGATTAGGAAAAGGAACAGTTCACTATCACGTCACTACCATTGTGGAAAAACTCCTTACAAAATACAAACCCTCCCTCTTTCCCCACAAGAAAATTACAAAATGCTTAGAAGAATGAACTCCAATGCCTACGGCCAGGCTGAAGTTCAGAAAACTCTTTCTCTAGCCCTGTGTGTTCAGAACTAAAACAGTCCAAAAGATCCAGCTTGCTCAGTCATGAAGAGTCTTTTACCTCGAGTAAGGTAATTAAAACAAGCTGTATGCAGAACGGCATGTTTCACCTTAAAATAAACCAGAGGATACAGCAGCAAACCATTTGAGGTTGGTAGGCAGGCCTTGAAACAATAGCTAGCTGGGATCAATGAAGGAAAACAGTACCAACTAACTACAGTCAGGTGCCCAAACACCACTGGGTTAATTTCTACACCTAATCAATTCTTCCCCCTGCATCCCTGCCACTGTCTGGTAAGTGCCATTCTTCCGAAGGCCTAGGAACTAACTAAAAAGAGGTGACAAGTCTCAGGCATGCAAGAATACAGGTTCATGATTTTTTTTNAACTAAATGCAAGTTAACACCAGCCCCACCCCAGCTGTAAGAAACAGAAGTACAAAACTAACTGATGCAATGACTTTAGTACTAGTAAAATGGAATTTGCATCCCAATTCCATAAATACATAATAGCAAGAGCAATTCAGGCATGATCACATCAAAACCAATGTAACCGTATCAGTGCTCTATACGTGTTTTCTGTTGTTAAGTGCATTTCTCCAACTGAGGGAAACTACAAAAAGCGTTACAAAATAAAAATCAGTTCTGTGATGATAATTTACTTTAATAAACTTAAGCCTTGTCATTTGAAATAACTTTTACTCACATTTGTAGAATCTGGCAGCAACATAACCAGCTGGAGTTCCAAGCAGTACCCACAAAACTACAGCACAGGTCATTAGAGCTCCCCGGTTAGCAGGTGACAAAAATCCCAGGCAAGCAAAAACTATGAAGCAGAGATGCACAATTTTAGAAAGTAACCGTACATTTGACTTAAAGCCAGTACATCAGTTATCTTAAAAATCTGTGTATACTAAAAGTTGTGTGTCTACTGTATCAGCTCAGCTGTTTCTAACCTTAAGACTTTTTAAGACACTTCTAGGTAAAAACCTAAACTGCTATTTTTACTAGTAGCATGCAATTAGTAGTGAAAAATCATCTGTACTCAACTGACTCCTCCCCACTTTATTACTTACACAGGGTAACAAAAGTCATTATTAAGATCTGTGTGCCAGAGCCTAGAAAAACGGACAACAGCATTCCTTTTCTTGGGGGCCTGAAAATATCACCATGAACCAGTTTCCAGCCAAATTCTTCCTGAGCATCTTCCTGTAAAGGAAATACACCTATTTTAACACAGTAGATTGCCACTTAAATAGCCTGTTACAGAAATATGCTTAGCTAAAAAAAATTATATTTCAAATAAATTTTAGACTTACAGTGGAATCCATCTGATTGTATCTTGCAATGTCTTTATGCAGTGTCCTCAACATAATCATAGCTACCATTCCAGACAGAAAGAGGACAATCACCAAGGAATTCATAATACTGAGTGTAAAAAAAAAAAATAAATTAATCATTCAAATTGCAATGTAAACACTTCAGTACAGTACACTTGAAGACAAATTTTCTTCTCACCTAAACCACTGAATATGAGTGTGAGGCATAGATTCCAAAATATAATCCCATCTTGATGCCCACCTTATACTTTTTTCTTCCTGAAAGAGTAAACACATCAGTTTCAGAAACAATCAGTATCCAACTTGTAAATTTACAAGTTGATGTTCCCGCAAAGCAATCTTAAGTCTCATGACAAATTGAAAATTTCACATTGCATGCCTTAAAGGGACTATTTTAATAATAGCTACCCAAAACAAACCTAAGATTTGAACATAGAATCCAAACCAAAATATTTTCTGAATGTCTTCTTAAGGCATAAAGGCCTATCAATTTAACTGTGCTTCCTCCCTTCAAAAATTACATTAATTCATGAGGAATTTAAATGACTAGCAGAATAATAAAAGAACATGCATTTTCTAGCTTATATAAGTCAATACCACAGACATTGAGAACTAAGCTCTGCTACATAGCCTCCAGCATAATATTCCACTTTCTAGATAGTGCTCTGTCCAAATTATCCTTTGCTTTCATACAACCTAATTTAAGCACCAACTACCAATTCAGTTTCATTCAGCTTATACTGCAAGACAGAGTGGGAGACAATACTACAGAACCTACATTGTTAGTAGAAGGAAACAAATTATTCCTTCAGACATTTCAACATTATACTTACTCAGACTGAACATTCATCAATCAGAAACACTTCAAAAAGAGCATTTGTTTTATTTTGCAGAGTAAACATGAAAAAAGGAACAAACTGTGCTGGTCAACCTCAAGTTTGCTATTAAACAAAACCACGAACACTAGTATCAATTAATAAAAATGACTAGGTGTCTTCCTGACATGATGTTATTTCAGTAATTTATAACTTGTAAGAGCAAGAGTGCTTTCCAGTAAAGCCAGTTTTTGAAAATATGAAAAAATGGCAGGTTAAAAAATTTAGACAAGATCAAATTATCTAGTTCACTGAGGTAATAAAACTATGTCTCAAAGCAAGCAACAAGTTTCTAAACCAGTATCAATGATTCTAGGACAGAATTGCATTTTTCCCTGTACCTACACCGCCTTTTTTCTGTCTTCCTTAAATGACCTGATCTGCCAACCTGACAGAATTTCAGAAGACTACCTCCAAGTGACAAAACATTCTGCACAGGGCACACATGCACAGCTGGCTGGGCATGTCATTTTTTGAAGAGAAACAATATAGTAGCCTGAAGCTAAGCTTATTCTTAATTACTAACTTCTCACAGGTTTCCAGAAATACTTGCTTTTCAGTAGACAAATTAATTTCAGCATCATAACTGATATAATTTCCCAAAATATAATTTTTAGGTAATACACAATACAACCCCTTCTGAGTATTTTTCTTATACTATTTATTGTATTTTGAACTTTACCATGTAATACAGTACATTACTAGAGTAAAGAACAATCACAGCAATTCTACAAACATTGCTATAACAGCTTAAAAGAGAGAAAAGGGGTTCATGCCTGATAAAGTGCGGCAATGTAATGACATTGTAAAACCAGTGCTTTTCTTGTTATGTGTACTTCTTATGACAGCGGCAGTGGATCTCACACACTAACTTAACGCTACCCTTCAACCAACTTTAACGATCAACTATTACTCTCCATTTCACCATAGTTGAACTCTAACCTGCAGCAGGCTCTAAGTCTAGAATTAAGATATGAACAGCTTTGACGTTAATGGCCTATCATTTTAAAGGCATCATTGACCTCGCAAGCAGAACAAGAAAAAGGTTAAATAAAAATAAAAATTTCCTTATTGCTATTTTTCAATCTATTAATTGCCAAGATTTTGATTATAAAGTCCATAATGACAAAAAAAAAAAAAAAAGTAAAGAGTGGACTCTTTCACATCCAGAAGAATCACAGAATTATTGAGGTTGAAAATATGTATTGCTGTGTGTGAGCCATCCCCTCAATACATACACAAGGCATCAAGAAATCTAATTAAGTTATAATCTGCAGTCTTTTTAATGAGTCATTTGCATTTTGATGTCTTAGACAAATAGGGAAACAGTTTGGGAAAGAGTGGGAAACTTTGGGAAACAGTTTGTCCTACAAATTCCATTTAAAAACCCTCACAGAACAACAAAAAACCTCTCTTGCTTGTCACCAGAGTGAGACATACTCAAGTACCAGAGCTCCCTGCAGCTGCCTAATATACTGCTCCTCTGCTTTTAAATACAGAACAGAGGAATAAAGAGTACCAGCTTCCTACTCTTTTGCAGATTTCCATGGAAAGAAGATCTTGGAGAGAAGGAAGCTTTTGCAGCGGGAGAGCAGAAAACTATCAGCTTCAACCTACCCAAAACAGTAATTTGCTAAACACACAATTTCTCAGACATAAGAGCTTGGATTGAAAAATAATCTACCAGACAATCTAGGTAAACATGGACAGTATGATTCTTTTAAAAAACACATGCATTTCACATTCAGTGTGTAGGGGGTGGTACAAAAAAAATTGTAAAGCATGTGGTTAAATCCTAAACCACCTCTGACACTTCAATTCAAATAAAGTTTGAAAACCACAAATTTACTATTCTGAGATACTTTTAGTTATCAATCTTTATAATTCAGAGTATTAATGCATGATTTTAAGAGGTAACTACCACAGAAAGCTTAGTACTCACTTGAAAAGAAACTGAGTATGTGTAAGCAATTTTGATTTCTCCACTAGCCTTATTACTTATATCCATAGGTACTCCTGAGCAATCAGGGTTGTCTGGATGAGTGTGCTTGTAACTGCAGGAAGAAAAAACACAGAATGAAAACTACTTCACTGACGACACTCTTAAGGAAGAATTCATTCAGCTTACATACATAAGCATGAGTTTCATCCACGATTCTTCCCTTAAATATAAAAATTGTTCTTAATGCCTCATAAATTCCAGAACTCGTAAGGAATGTATAAGCACAGGAATTTTTTGTTATTTGAACTTTTTAAACAAAAGTTCTCTCTTCTAAAAAGAAAAATTAGAGGCACAGTCTCTATAGCAGAGCACCAAAAATTAAAGAAGTCTGAGTACTGCTAAGAAACTCCAAAACACTCAAGAAGTTACAACAATAGAATTACTAACTTCTCTTGGGGGGAAAAAAAAACCAAAACAAAACAACAAACTTTCATCATGATGCTGGACCAACAACGCAACAAGCTCAATTGTACCAAGAATACAAAAGAAAGGAAAGACAAGATGCTAAGAAATAATAAAACAGACATCAGTTGTGCAAAAGCCCCATAGACTCCAGAACAACTGATGAGTATATCTGTGAAATCATGCCATTCAAAACCTGATTGCTGAAGATATCAAATGTTACACCCCGATTATTTTTGCATCAGATACTGGTAGTCTATTCTGTCACAAGACAAAGTGTTCCCCGGTAGGGAAATGAGGGTTGCTTTACTGCTTTACTGAGCAGGTTTTAGCTTTTTTTTTTTGGCCCAAATATGAAACAGCACACAAAGACCTGCAGAAGTCAGAACAAACTTATGTGTTAGACTGTCCTACATTACACTGTATCAATCCAGATGATAACTAATCTACAGGTTACATATCTGAAAAAATTTCTGACTAGCAACAGGTCCCCAGATCAAAGCAAATATTTTGGGAGGGACCACTGCTTGATGACAAGTTACTTCCAAGCACTAACCTTTTTGGTTCAAGTTTAGCAGCGACTAGTCTTGCTCCCAGAGCTCCATTTTCCACAACATGGTAATATATTTTTATGTCAACGTGGTTGAAGATATAAAAAGTATCTTTTTCATGAAATTCCGACTGCAATGATAAAAGATTATGTTAAACGACCAAAAAGATAAAGACACCTAAAAGCCTTAGGCAGAGGCTTATATAACAGAATTTTAGACTGCGTACAGTTTTTCTGTCAAGAACTTCTACAAGATGAATATGGGATTCTAGGAATACAAACACAGTAAAGTCTTCACATTAAAGTCTTGCATTAAAAAGACAAACTAGAAAAGTTAATGCTAAGAGCTGTCTTACTACAGTTGAAAAGTAGAAAAATGTATTTAAATATAAAATGTATTTATAAATATATTTAAAATATTTCAGTAACTCAAGATGTCTCATTTTATTTAATTGAAGCAGCAAACTGAATAGGTAACTTTCATATTAGAAGCATTTCATAACACCTATTTTAAAATAACGTGTATATTTTTCATAGATTAAACAGAACCTTCCAAGATAAACAATGCAAATAATTGCACCTTGACATTTGAAAACAAAGATGCATAGGGATGAACTGCAAGCAGCAACCAAGAATGCTGAATACAAGTCTCAGGTGAAGGGAAACATCAGCTTGGAACTTAGTCAGTCAAAGATGTTGTTCAATCACAAGCATCACGTAGTTCATTTAGTACTACTTCACAGTTCTATCCCCACCCCTTTCTACAAAAGCAGCCTAATTATAAGAATAGTTACATAAACAAAGTGTTCTTCTACTGTCCCTTCAGTTATTCCTTCAAAGGTTATTTTCCTCTATTAAAATCAAGTATTTAATAATAAACGAATATTGCCAGATTACATATTTGCTAATAAATGCATTCATTCATATGGAGCCTCTGCAACCAATTCATTATGGAGGCAAGGAAACAAAATTAGAAACTGCAGAAGCTGTCGTCTTTGGTAAGATCCATTAAGCAAAACCAGCCATCTCGATAAAACCAAAAACCTATTCTGGGTTTTCAGTGACCTCTCCATGGAAAAGGTCTGCGGTAATCTAAAGACATCCTGGTCTTTCTATTGCATTCTTATCTCTATAATGCTTACAGTGTGGCTATCTGTACCTCCAGCAGGCAATCCAATAGGTCTGTCTCTCACAGAAGCTTTGTTCACTCAGTAATCTTATATTTTGCTTTCTTCCATTAGCCCACACATTTTTAGGGAAAGCAGTCCTTCAAGAAGTATTAATTTCCACGCAGAGATACAAACATGTCTATGCAAACCTGCTTCCATGAAAACATTTCTATCCCACAAAAATGTAAAGTACAAGCCTTCAAATCTTTAGACTTCTCTAAACAATGAAGGATGACATGCTTTTCTTCTCCTTCACCCTTTACACGTACTAAATGCCATGCAAGTTCATCTCTTCTCTCCATCTTTTAGACCCCTTCTGTATTATGCAAGAGAAGAGACAGTTCTTAGGCTTAGATGAGGCTTACGAATTGTTGTACTTGCAGAGATATCAAAACACTTACCTAGATTTAGGCAACAAGGGTTTGTAAGATAGTGAGGACTCACCGTAGAAACATGACATAGGAGAAATGCCAGTCTTTAACTTAGTAAAAAGAGGATATTAAAAAAAATAATTGCATAAACATACATTAATAACACAGGCATCTTTTGGACGGCCATCTTCTGTAATATAACAGCCAATAGGAAAACCAGGATTGCAGAACCTCTGGCCATCTTCAACATCGTAACACCAGGTCACAGGCATGTTGTCCACAATCCTGTAAATGGCATAGCGACATTTCGCAGTTTTTTTCAAAATACAGCATAATGGAAACAAAACCAGATTAATATTCATCTAACTTTGCTACACTCATTATTGGAAGATTAATACAAGTATAATACTTCTCTCAGATCTTGCACTGATTGCCAATACAATTTCCAAGTGAGATACAAGCATGTAGCTCTTCAACTGAAACTTTATCTTTTTCAAAAAAAAAAAAAAAAAATAAAAAAAAAAATCAATCTATCTCTTCAGAAGGTTCCTTGGAAATAGGAGGCTTACTCTGTGACCACCAAAACTTCTATTTACCGGACTGGTTCTGAAGTCCCTTTACAAATATAGCCCAATACATAAATCTCTCCCACTCCAAAGTCCTAACATTTTAACATGTCATTATTTTGTTTTTAAAAATGGCCAAAACCATCCGCTTGATAATTTCAAGTTTAAGACAAAACACAAAATAAAAAAGTTTGCTTACACACACACATACTATTAATTCTCCAGCTTCCTCATGGCTCTTCCATTGCAAAATACATTTTTCTTGTAAATCTTTAAACTTTTATTTTGTTTTAAAGCTGAAGTGCAAGGGTTTTTTTGAGGGGAGCTATTTTAGTGAACTCCTGACCACTGACCTGAGAGCATGGCATATTTTAACTACATGGTTTACACAAGCAAAAAATTGTAAGCCACCACATATTTAGGAAAGTAATCACTTTCAAACCTCCCTCCACTGTCTACCTGCTGCTTTTATATTATTGCCTCAAAAGATTTATACTCATACTACCTAGAAGTCCTGAGCCCAGTAGGTTTATAGTTCAGTTTCAATGAAAAATTTCTGGAGGAACCCCACACCCCCATGAGGAGTTGTAGAAAATTATAAGACAGTAAGATAGAAACAGTACCCAACATGGTACAAGCAGCACGAATATCAAACTGGAAAAATATACTTTTAAACATAAAAAAAGACACCCAACATAGTGACCTCTGTAAAAGGAACTACTAAAAAAAACCAAAACATGTTTCTTTACGTTATGACATGTTTTAACTAGCTGAAAGATAAATCCCGAAATAAAGTCATTCGAAGAAGACTTAAAACCCAGTATCTGCCCTTAGGGCAACATTAATTGCTCCAAGCTATGTTTTTAAACGTCTATTAATAAACTTCACACAAAACAGATGAGACAACTGCCACTTTTTGTGCATCACTAGACCAAAAAAAGGACAGCCCATTGAAAGTTAACACCACACATTTTTGGTAAAACTTATCAAGCTACTGAATATCCTTTACAATTAAATGTCTCATCATTATAACCACTAGGCTATTAATGTTAACAGATACCTGATAATACCTCATTAGGTACTTTGAAATACCTAATTAAACATGGGAATTATGACTTCAGGCCACAAAAACAAAGCATTATTTAGTCTGTTGCATATTTTAACAGTCTCTAAAGTAGCACTATTTTTTAAAGCACAACAGATGAGGGTAAAAATAGCAGTACATGCTGCCTTTGTTCACACAACATAAAGAGATCTGCATCATCCCTACCATTAGCTATCAGGCAGAAATACCTATCAGTGTTCTTGGCTCATATTGACACAGTGGAAGAGGTGAAGACAGGTCCTCCAGAAATGCAGTTCCCAGGTTTTCAGGAGATTCCAAAGACTATCACGGTTGCACAGCAGCACCAACCAAATCCTACTCACTTCCCCATGCTACTACGGAGTACAATTAAGTTGCTAATTAGGAGCTATTCCAGATGCAGATGCATTACACTTGGACATACCTGGAATTTGACCTCCATAACAGATGCTAGAAATACCTCTTGTGTTTGTTAGTATTTTAATTTCCTAATCAAAACCAGGTAAACCTATTGGAAATCAGTGTGGTTGGGCTAAAGGCTTTCCCTTGCATCTTCTGCAGCAAAGACATACTGAGCTGCCTTCAAGCAGCAATGCTGGAACAAATTGATAGTTTAAGCAGCAAATCATTTTTCACAGTTAATCTTCAAAATGACTCTAAGAGATTATACATGTGTGGCAAATATGCTATACAACAGTGTTCTTATATGTCGCTCAAGAACATCTGGTGATGAACATTGTCAGCCAAGATATCAGTATAGCTGTTGAGTCCAATTCAGTATGTCAATTCCTAATCTTATTAAGTGGCTTTTAAAACCTTAAAAGTACTTTGCACCATCTGTGTTCCCCAGGAATTTTATGACAAATTGAAGCTGGATAATAAGCCTCTATTAAATCCTCACTTACGCTACCTTGCTGATCCTCGTACAACATACCCCCCTGTACCATACTCCTGGACCACACATCATTCATCACAGAAATCCAGCCACTTCCACTTTGTGAAGCTGTAACTAAGGAGAACTACCATTACCATACAGACATAAACAGGGATTCTTCATGTCACTGGTTCTAAAGTTTTAGGACAGTGGGCCCAACAAAAAAACCCAAAAAAGTAGAAGCGCTATTAAAAGAACTAAGAATATAAGAAGTACCCTAAATTTAAAGGGAAGTTTCCACACTGAAAAACAGAACTACATCTTACTAAAATCTGAACAATCCTATCAAGTTAGCTGTACAGGCTAAAAAATATACTTAAATACACTAAGTATATTTGTAAAACAATTTAATCTAAGGGGAAAAAAAGCCTGTCTAAAGTACTTTCCCATGTGACAAGTTTTACACAGTTCTGTTTCAGTTTCTGTCAGCTTAAATTTTGGGCCTTCCTAAAAAAAAAAATTAATTTCTATCAAAGAGTGACAGGATCATAGGCTTGGGAAACTATTCTTCATTTATGGACCAAAACATATACAGACTTTTAAAACTGAAGCTTTATGCCAGACCAACATGCACCAGTGAAATTACAAGTGGTGTAAATATTATTGCAGTATTTAATAGGAATGTAACCAAATCCAGCATGTTTGAAGCTCTCCTTATTTCAGCATTAGGCATATACACTTCAAATCCCTGCAAAATTAGCTGTACCTTTCACGGTTTCTTTATTACTTCCTGGTTCACCTACATGAACATATGGCTATTGCCTGTGAACCCTTCTGACCTATTTATCAACTTCCACCCACACTAATTTTCAAGAGGTTCCCAGAAACATGAGTGAGCCATAGTTTATCCCTAAAAAGGGATATCCCATATTGGTTCCCAAGAGCAGTAGGAAGTGCACTCACTGCCTTTCCAGCACAGGTAGCTGTTTCAAAACTGAAGAAATGGAATCTGACATTACAGAAAAGCATTTAACGACAGTGGCAACATTCAACGTTTCACCTACATTTTTACTAATACATCCAGAAAGTTTTAATCTAATTAGATGAAGACCAAAACATTTGTTTCCATGAAGCAGGGAGCACATATTTGTAATCACGCGGGTTAATTATGCTCATGTATTACTTGCAGAGACATGCCACAGGAACTCGGACAACTTCACGCCCAAGTTGTTCCTTCTACCCTTGCTGTTAGCACAGCGCACCAACACACAAAGCACTATACAAACACCGATAGCATGGCGGGGTATTTCAATTGTCAAGACGGAGCCTGCCGATAAACATTTCACCCATTGGATGTGGGTGCGGAGCATGGCTACATCCTAACTGAAAATCAGCATGAGAGTCAGCATACAAGTTCAGACTTGCCCTGTCCTTAATGCCCATCAGAAGAGGACCTCAATGTCCAAGCTGAAACAGAGCCCTATCATGCTCCAAGACAACTCAGATGGTTACAAAGGGACTCAGAGAATAGGAAAGGACTAAGTGTTTACGCGTTCCTCAAAATTATTTCATTAATTAATTTTCATTGGCCACCTTTTACTTCCATATCCTTTAAGAGAAACAAACTTTGCATAAAACTCTTTCAGAAATGTTCATGCCATCTCCTGGACACAACATCTGAAGGGGAGTGCAAAGGCTTTCAAGGAAAACAAAAGATGACACAGCAATAGAATGAAGGCTTCTTATGACTTCTCTCCAACTAAGGCAGGATTAACTTCTACATTTACAGATGCAAAGAAATTGCCGTGTTTAACAGTAAGCACAGAGGCAACACAAAAACCACATAAAGCTTTGTGTTCAGAAACAAGACTTGTTTTCATTATACCTGGTGCTTACCCTTCAAGCGAAGGAAATTTTTTATGAAGACAACAAAAAAATGTAACATCTTTTGCAAGAACAGAAGGGGAACAGATTCAGTGCAACTACCTAGTGTCCAATCTGCATTAACTTGCAAATACAAAATGATAAATGAAATTAAATTATCACCAACATACTAGACTAGCCAATCTATGAATTTGGCTATCAACTTACCAATGATGCTGATAATTCAGTAGCATACTTTTTTTCAAGAAGTCTAATTTCTGTTTATCTTCTGGCTTTGTGGTATCATATGTTTTTGTACAAACAGTTTTACATGTCTCCTTGTTTTTGAATGTGAACTAAGAAAAACAAAGACATATGAACAAAAAGGTAGTAACAAACTTTGTGTAATTTCACTATTTAACAAGTTTCCCCTATACATTTGTAACTGCCTATACTGATACAATAAAAGCACCAAAGAAATTACCAAGACAATGTATATCGATCCTCCAGAGGAGGTTTTTATATTAGTCTGTGCTATAAAATTCTCCTGTGATCATTGCAGGAGGCCTGCACTAAGAGCTCCTTGTTACTGATTAAAACCTGTTTTCTGTAATGATCTACCAGACAACACATCTGACCTCACAGCAGCAGTGCTGTTCCAGGCAGATTCAGTTGATAACTTTCTCTTCTACTACGTGTTTTGGAGAAGGCAAGAGCTTCAGTCACCAGAAAAGACAAGCTGGCTAATACCATTTCTAATTGTTCCATTTCACAGCTGCAATATTTTCAGATCTGGTTCCAAGAAATAGGAGTACTCAATTCCCTAACAAGGGTACAACTGAGGAGCAAGAATCAGGTTTTGGCAGGTTCCAGAGAGAAGACAACCTCCACAGCATTTCTTTGGTTACATTTGAAAATACATATTACTGAACACCCTTTGTCAGAGAACAAACCCTGTAAGGAGACGGTTCTATCCTCTCTCCAAACAATACTTGGCCAAGGTTTTCAGAGGGACGCTTCTTTCCTTCCGCTTGACAAAAATCAAACCTGATCAGAGAAAAGATATAAAAATTAATCAAATATTCTCAGCTGCAAATGTTAGACTTCAAACAGTGCTCACAAATCAATGCCTTCATCACAAGGAAAGGAACTATATAGCATTTCTTCTAGACAACAGTTTCTTCCTTGAACCTGCAAAGCAAAGTGTGGAAATCACAGTCCCATTTTGAAAAAAAAAAAAAACCAAAAAAAAAACCCCAAAACCACCAACAATCAAATCTCTTCATCAGCTATTTCAGAATTCAGTTTATATTAAACATGGTAGTATAAAAGTTTCCTTAAATAATTAGAAGTTTCTTATTTGCACAGGAATTTTAGCCAGAAATTAAATCTTCTCATAGAGTTTCATGGCACCCCCGAGAGAAAAGCATGCAGGCCAGATTCTCACAACGGGGGGGATGGGGGAGGGGATAATGAAAGAAAAAAAAAATACACACACACATATAGACAGCTCCTTTGCAGTCAGCACTATTAAACAGGTTATTGCAGCTTTATTCACCAACACATTTAATAGAACATACTCCTAGTTTTTTCAACCTCATTTCAAGTACATCACATTTGTGTTCATTAAAACACAGACATAACTAGTGCTTAACCTCTTCAATACTAACAGTCAAAACATTCTCTGACACAACAACTTTACATAGTTGTACCAGGCACTGATATGTCTTGTGCCACTCCTATGTTGTGTACCAAGAAAACATTTAACACCTCATTAAGATAATTGATAGGAAGTTCACACCTCATTACCACTTCAACTCATCTGGCTATAGGCTACTTAAGGCAACAGCAACACTTTGATCTCCAAAATGACAACTAACACAAGAGAGTAAATATTACATGTATACATACACACATTTTAGCCTATAGTTACTCTAAAGCAGTGCTTCGACCTCCATGAGGGCCTACGAATCCATGCACTACTTCTAAAGTATGCGCAAAGACAACGAAGCAGAAAGAAGCAACGTGTGCACCCATCTACTTGTTGAAAACTCTGTATTTGTAAACTTACGTTATCAAAATAATACACATTCCTCACTGGCAAACGGTTGTAGCAAAAGGCAGATAATACTTTAAGGTAAATTAAATTAATCTGATATGAACAGCATAATATACTTACGCAGTATATTCGTAGGGAAGGACAGACTCTACAGAGTCAAGTCTGTTCACAAACAGCTCGATTGCAGACTGAAAAAGTGGAGATAATAAGCAGTTATATTAAAGCACTTCATCAATTCTGACATATATAAAAATAGATTTATGTGAATACGGTAAAGGGAAGATGAAAATATAAGATTTGTGTAATTCTACATCTTGAAACACAGAACCTGTGTAATGAACTGTATCTGCTGAGAGCATACATAAAACACTATCTAACCATCACAAAAACAGCAACCACAGTACAAAACCACTTTAAGCCTAACATGATCCTACAAACTACAAGGTAGCAAGAAATCAGGCACAAAAATAATACAATTATCACACGTGCCAGTGTGATAGAGCCATATTAGTCATCACCACAACTTTTGTATAATGAAAGTCTTAAAAGAACATGAATAGAAGTATGGGTGAGATCAGTACTTCTCCCTACAATTAAGCTGGTCCACAATTTTATTTACGTAGCAACTGAAAACTGAACTATGAGGATTTAAACAATGTATTCAGACTGATACACTATTTTAAGTTTGAACAGCAGCCCTTTCCAAAGAGAAGGCAAGGATATCCACATTTACTTCTTATAAAAGGTTATCAATAACTCTAGCAACTCTTGAGCAAGAACCTGAAATTCAATCTGCTGTGGTTTCAGACTAGTTTGGTCTATACATGTTAATTACAGATGGGGTAGCCTGCTGCTATGGAAAGGGAGAGGTCTCTCACTCTTCCCTCAGTCTCAAAATCCCTTCCCTTATTTTAGTCCTGCAGTCCCAATACAATGCATTACAACTGTTTAACTTGTGCTGGTTTTGGCAGTTATCTGGTTGCACAATAAACCAATTAAACTGGATAAAAGACCACAATTTTTTTTTTTTTTTAAGAGGAGTTTTTAGCAGCATAGCAAGTTGAACTCACTTGCACTTACTGTGCAGTCAGACAAGAGCTGGAGACAACAAAAGGAAGGTGAGTGCTATCAGGTACAAGACCTCCCCCTTTCAAGAGCAAGCCACCTATTTTCTCACCATGAATCAACAGAAGAGCTTTTCCTCCCTATGAAAATTCACTCATGTTTAGCCAAACCCAAGAAATTCTGGAGGGGAACAAAAAAAAAGTAGAAAAAAAAAAAAGACTGAATTGTTCACGTGTATCTGTAGCTCAGATACTTCACTCAGGTACTGTGTTCTACTGATATACTGTAGTTGTCCATGTGCGATTCAGGATGCAATTCCATGAGAGGTAGGCAGCTGTGAGCTGTTAGGTTCACTCACTAAGTGAAAACACACTTTACCACTCCTCTTTCCTCTGCCTGAAGCCATGCAGACCTGCTGCTTACCTCTGGGTAGTGCACACTTGTTATAATTCTGCAAGTCGCTTCAACTCACTAAGAGCAAAATAACTAGTCTTGCAAAAAGTTGGATAGTTTTCTCCCATGTTAATAAGATCAAAAAAGGATTTAACAGGCAACATAGCTGGGATGATGCAGAGGACAAGAACACAAGAATGAAATCTCTCACTTCCAGCAGCAAGGAATTAGATTGCCTCAGCTGGTCACAGAACCAACACCTTAGATTAGCTGTTTTTCATTGGAGAAGGCGGTTTACTTGAATGCTTCAGTTTTCTGTAAGAAGTACGCGCATTACCGCAGATCAGCATCTTTGATAAATGATTTGCCATACAATGGCAAGCCCCCTTTGGAGCCACCAGTATTTTTTTAAATTGAGTAGGGATTCCTAATGTTCGGGCAAGAGTTACTACTTAAGTCTGCACAAATCACATTCCATTTCTGATGACATTCCAACCAGAAATGGGAAAAGTAGCCAAACTGAGTTTGCCCAAGCCCAAGATAGCCTGGAGAAAGGGAGCAAGTCATAAGCCTCATCATTCTTGTGATGCTAGCTACGTGCCCCACTAACAACATCCCATCCCACCAACAGAGGACAGGAGATCCACAGAGATTCTAATAGACAAGTATTAACATTTAGAGATCTGGTCTCTGGATCTAAATCCTCAAGGCAGGGGAAGACTCAATATTTTTACTGACATTATAATCAACAGTGACAATTTTAAGAGCTCCACAAGAACGTGTAAAAAATTAAGATTGTCCAGGGAAGCTTAGTTTTACCCACTTACGTATATATTATGATATACCAATTATCTGATCACATATTGTTTCTCCTCACCAGGGACCAGACAGACTACATTCAGTTGCAGAACAGAGAGAATTAGACGTGAAGAGTGATTTAGACTTCTCCATATGCCTATGTCTCACTTCGTACGTAAACTGGCTGGCATGAGGTAGAGAAATATAAGAGGTGGCTAATTTCAGAAAGAGATTTTTGCAATAATACACCTGTTGAGGTTATCCTAAAATGTTCAGATAGGTATTGGTGGTAGATTCACATTACTTAAGCACCTTACTTCACATTTACAAAATGATAAATTCTCAGGATAAGGAGAAAAACATTTTGTACATATTATAGGAGGGAAAAAAAAATACAGAGACAGCTGAGGAAGGTCACCCCATTAAGTGTCTGAGGTTGCTTACAAAAGACAGCAGGCAACCTCATTTACTTGACTTTAAAAAAATAAATACTCTTTCTGCCACAATCCTAGCTTAAAACAGCAATAATTCAAACATAGCAATGGCTTTCAGGGATAATGTGAAAACTACAAACAGCAGCTTGAAAGTCTTAGCCCGTATTTGATGAAAAGAAAGCATTCCTTAACAGAGTAGTGCAGCACTGTAAGAAGTCACCCAGGGAGATGATGCATGCTCCACGCTTAGATGTTCTCAAGGTTCGCTTAAATAAAGGGCGGAGCTGAACCCATCTAGTATTGGCAACAGTTGTGCTTCAAGCACAAGGTTGGGCTATGTGACCTCCTGAGGTCGCTTCCAAACACCATTTCTATGATCCTATAAAAGAATGTCCACAGAATTTTTTACTACTACAACAGAAGCAGCAGGGAAACAAGAGTGAAAAAATCCACAGCTATGTGTTAGGTGAAAGATCTGGCTGGTCTGAATGGAACAATACACTTAAGAAAGAAGGGAAAAGACATTTATAGCAACTATGCCTTCATTACACGCTTGGCTTATTACTTGCTCTACTGATTCATGACAGCAAACGGATAAAGTCAGTGCAAGGTATTTACCAAAAGCATGCAATTTCAACAGACTGTAAATCTGATGAATCATAGACCAGTGTTTCACCTAACACAGAAGCCAAGAGATCAGGAAGCGTGAGATGGCCACTTTCAAGAGCAATAAGGCAATGGATCATAAAAGCTGTTAATTGATCTTGAACTTTCTCATTCAAGTCTCAAGGCACAGTCTGGCGTAATTTCCATTACAACAGCAGCAAAGAACTTCTAAAGCTCACCCATAAAAGCAAAGACTATTTTAGGCACAGATGCCCGACCAGCCAACTTCCTCACTGATATATAATTTAGTTATGTGAACTTTGCTCATATAGGCGTGAAAATAAGTTTAAGCTTCAGTTCTTGCAGCCAGGAAGACACAGCGAGGAAGGTTTGCCTTGATTTTCTATCTGCCTGCAGCCACCAGCTGCTCCTGCCAAGAATCACACACACACCCCCGCCACGGCCTGTCACTGCGATCCTCACTTTCTGCAGCTTTCCAAACAGTACTTAAAAGGGTCCGAGAGACCAGCGGCGGGGGCTTCCCACTTCCACACCGTGGCCGTAACCCACGGGAGGAGCCGAGAGCCCTTCCCTCCCCTGCGAGGGACCGCTCACCGCCGGCGACGGGCGCTGACACACTATCCCTGCAGCGACAGCCCCCGGGGTACGTTGGAAGCAGCCATCGAACCCTCCGGGAAAAAACGAACAACCCACCCCACAAACCCCACCGCGGACGGATAAAAACGCGGGCCGCGCAGCGGCGGGCGGCGCCGAGGCCTTCCCCGCTCCCCTCAGGGCGGCGGGGCCCGATGGCCCCCTCACGGTCAGCCGCTACCCCGGCAGGCCCCGGTTCCCCGCCTCAGGGTCTCCCCCCTCAGGGTCCGCCCCGGTTCCGCCCTCCCTCAGGCCCACCTTGCACTCGGGCTTCTCCTGGTCAGCGTCGCAGAA
>VXBH01001641.1:50396-86986 GCA_013400035.1 Rynchops niger
TTTATTTGCAAGGGTTTTGCTTTGGACAGCTGTCACGGTTTTAGGACTGAACTTGAGGCGAGACCAACCACCGCCGGCTCAGCGGAGCCGGGGAGAGACAGACAGACAGACATACAGCCAGACGGTTGTTGGCGGTGGTGGACATCCGTTACAGCTCAATGTTCAGAACAACCTCGATCCACGTTCTCCCCGTGTCACTGCTGTCTGCCAAAAAAAAAATCCTCACCAAAAAAACCCAACCCCTATAAAAGGGGCAGGCATGAAAAGGCTGTTGTTTTGATGATGTAGAAAAGGACATTGCTCAGATTCTCATTTTACCTTTCCCTGCTTCCTAATGTTTTCCATCAGTTTGGGTTTGTACAGCTTCAGAAACTCCAAAAAACAGCCTCTAATGAAAAACTGTATGTATAATAGTTGCGGCATTTCCACTAATTTCCTCGGTTGTCATATCTTTGATTTCCTTTCTTCTATTTATTACAGGGTTCGGGGGATACACGCGTCGCTGATGCAATCCTATGTATAGCCAGGGTCTTCAGGCAGCGAAGCTATTGTCAGTAAAGTCAGTAAGGAATGAGTGGCAGGGCTGTCCAAAGGGATGTCTGGTCTGTGTCCTGCAATGTGATGTACCGGTGCTTGAGAAAGCAATAAATGAGATACCTGGCTACAGTGGCTGGCCTGTCTGTGGCAGGGTGGAGCTCTGAGTGGGTTAATTCACACAGTATCTGACCAGATACAGGGTTGAGCACCTAAGCACCTAAGCCACATAATGTAGTCCTTAGGTAAGGTTATTTTAGTAAATTTTTATTTATTTTCTACATTACATAAGCCATTCTTAGTTTTAGATAGATAGATAGACACAAATTTGTGATGTTACATAGATTAGATATTTTTGAACTCTATATCTAAAATTTAAGTTGCTCATCTACCTTTCTCATTCCTAGGTCTAATTTCTACTTGTCTCATCCTGTAGGTATCCTAAGAGCACAATTATAAGATCAAGCCTTGTGACAAGCGCAGCTGGAGAAGAAATCCCAGTTCCCTCTTTTTATTTAAAATTACTCATGGTTAGGGTAATCAGGTTGTAAATGACCTGAGTTCAGTTTCTCTTCTGCCACAAGGGAGTTCAAACATATCTCCCGTTTCCCAGGTTAATATTCCAAGCAAATTACTTTTGCGGGCCTAATTCCATTCCTTCGCATGAGAGAATATTTAAAAGGCTTTGCCCATTTAATCCTCATCTTCCTTGAGAACACTCCAAAAGCTGTGCGATGAGTAGGAGTTGCGGTGTGCTTTGTGATGTGTTTAAATCCCTCGTCTTGCTCTAATGTCGTGACTACAAAACCTGCTGACTCGGAGCGATTTTAAGGGGTGCTCTGCCAGCTGGTGCAAAGAGCATTTCAGTGGATGTGATGCTGGATGTTATGATCCTCTCTGCTCTACAAAGGTGATGTGGAAAAAACAGTTTGTAGGCTCTGTTATTAATTCCATATAGCAACTCTTTTGGAGCAGCTATAACCATGGGTTATAATCCCAGGAATGGCCATGGTCCTTGAGATTCAATTTCAGCCTGAGCAAACCCCATCTTCTCTAATTTAATGAGAACTTCAGTGGGAATTTGCTTGATAATTTCTCATCTTAAATTCCCCTGCTACGGGTTTTACAGCCATAGGTTACAATTCAGGGGGTGTGGTTTTAATACCAGAAGAACAAGTATCACAGGTTTTATCATCAGAAATTCCAAGGTTATGCAAGGCTGTGAAATAAAAACAGGAAAAAG
This sequence comes from Rynchops niger, assembly GCA_013400035.1. Taxonomy (NCBI): domain Eukaryota; kingdom Metazoa; phylum Chordata; class Aves; order Charadriiformes; family Laridae; genus Rynchops; species Rynchops niger. Next base: position 52,174 of record VXBH01001641.1, read on the forward strand.
TACTGTTTCAGAGATTAATGAACCAACAGAAGCCAAAGGGAAAGAACAACCTGGGGTTTTTTCATGAGAAATTCCTGTGATAAGAAAATACAAAGACAAGAATATAGAGTGGTCAGAAACTGCTGGAAAACGTGTGTCACTCCTTGAAAAATGTTACTGCTCTTTTTGTTACCAGAGACTGTTGTGAATAACTTTTGCTATTATGGTGGTGGTTCTCACCTTTTGCTGCTTACGTCTGGGCTGCGAGGGGTGCCTCTTCCTTTGGGGGATTCACAGCTCTCATAATTTAGCTCTTCATTTCAGAAAGGAACTCTTTAAAGTCCCTTGTATCCTATACCTCGGTGGCTAGTGCTTTCTCCCAGCATATTCCCTCCCCTGCCCAAGGGCACTGAAACCCGCTTTTCTCACGGTAGTGCCTTAGCAGCCAAGTTGTGGAGCTGTTCCACTCCCTGTGAAATAAATACTCCCTGCTGTGGAGGGTGAGAGCACACAGTTGTTTCCCCCCACTACAGGTTACAGCCACGGGTTACAATTCAGTGGGCATGATTTTTAGTACCGTAAGAGCAGAATAATAGTCTGCTGCATAATGTTTAGGGTGCTAACTGGATACAACTAACATTCTGCACTGAAAGGGTTGGAACAGGCTGCCCTGGGAAGTGGTTGAGTCACCGTCCCCAGAGTGTAGACGTGGTTAGCAGTGGACTTGGCAGCGTTAGGTTCATGGTTGGACTTGATGACCTTGAAGGTCTTTTCCAACCAAAATGGTTCTGTGATGCACTTTAATGCGAACAGTCATGTCAACATTATTTTTTTAAAGATGTTTAGTATAAACTATGTGTTTGTGGCCTGAAACCCAAATCTCCCTTCTAGCAGATGAGAACCCCCAACAACTAAAATCCAGAGTTTTTTAAATGAGTGCGCTCTTTTTCTCCCACAACACAACTGGCACTAATAAATTTGTGACAGGTTTCATATTTGGGGGAAATCCCCTGCTGTTAAGTAGCCCCTAGACTGGTAGTTTTGTCGTTTTTCTAGAAAGCCAGAAGTATGGGTGAGGACCTCATCAGGTGAAAGTGAAGGATTATGGTTTGTGAAGACTGATGCTACTTTGCCCCGAGGAGATTTGCGCAATGCAGTCCTGCTAAGCCTCAGGTACTTCTGCAAGTGATCGCAAGACAATTTTTAGGGAGCTTTGAGCCTGAAAACGGAGGGCGCTGCCTGCCTCCTTGGTGAGATGACAGCAGAGCAGGACTTCGTCTCTGTGCCTGAAGTGGAAGTTGAGCACATCAAGTGCCCTAGTCCTTTTGTGGACCCAAAGTTTCCACGGCAATAGCCACGTGTCATTGACCACGTTACCCCTGGGACTGGTGGGAGTGGAGACATGGCATGAGCAGCCCCCAGCCCACGCAGATGGATGGCAGCATTGTCCACAAGGCTCCAGGGCAGATCCTGGTGGTTTTCCTCCCTCTTTCCCAAGGCACAGTCCTCCGGCGGATTGGCCTCCTGCAGCTCGGGACCATTTCAGCATCCGTGCTGCAACCTGTGAATACTCTGCGGGGCTTGGTGATGTGTGAAGTGTTTCTCCTTTGGGTTAAAGTAGATCCGTAGTGTTCCAGGAAAAGCATATCTTCTTGAACAGCAGCCAGTTTACTACCTAAGTAAACAGTGCAGTGTTCGGACTAGTCATACATGTAGAAACTCATCTGGTTGTGCCATTTCTATCTTTGTTTGCTTTTATGACTTGCAAGTCTGTTTGGTTTTGAGGCTTTTTTTTTTTTTAATCTTTGTTCGAGAATTAGATTCAGCACGTCCCGTGACTTTATGACCAGCTTCAAATTAATATTTAACACAAATTGTTTCAGGGCTTTGGTATACTATAGAGGCCTATGTCCTTTTCCTCACTATATCATATGGTGCTAGAAATGTGCAATCAGTCTGCTACCTGACTCGCTAAATTAAAAAGAGAGATGACTGACTGAATAAAATAGGCAAAAAAGAGCTCTGTCAGGTAAAAAAGGTTACTGAATTTCATCTCAAAAGAAATTGCTGAGACAATTATACAGCCATCACTGTATATTTAAGGCTAAATTCAGCTTGGCTGACTTCTTTACCTAGGCAATGGGGCAGAGCCTTTGGAGAAATGAGTGTGCCAAGAGGGATGTGGCAATGCCTTGCAGCAGACACAAACCAGAATCCTCCAGGAGGGAGACGGGGCATGTGGCACCAGCTAGTGCGGTCTGAGGACTAATGGCCTTGGGAGCAGCTGCATTTATGACTCTCTTCAGCAGTTATAGCTAAGGTTTCTGTGAGGTCCCCGGTGAACTGTAAACCAGCGCAAAAGAAAGCGTGGGGAGATCGCTGCCTGCCTGGCCCATGTCTCCCAGGTTTGGAGCGGGTCTGGTTCAGGCTGCACCAATTAGTTCACATTAGTACCAATTATAGGGACTGGGAAGAAACAAACCTTTATACAGGAGAAAGTAGAATATGTTTGTGAATAAAACAAAAGGGAACGCTTTCTTTTTGTAGCTCTGTGACCCCCAAATCAATTGAGCTAGTTACTTGTTCAGCAGTCAGCACGGTCAGTAATTAATAGTTTCACTGTAGTTCTAAGCTTAAACATCACTCTTGGTGATCACTGTTTTATATCAACTGGGAAAGAAAGAATCTGTTTGTTTGTTTTGTTTTCCTTCAATAAGAGATTGTTCGGGATCTTTGAGAAGAGTTAAATAAGATTTTGAAAAGAAAAAAAAAAAAAGGAAGAATAATGTTGTGTAATAACCTATATTGAACTGATTCTAGCCCATAAGTGAGAACATGCACACAGACACCATCTGGTTATTAGCAGTTAATCTGTGGTGATATTTCTCAAGTATTCTGTCCTTGCCCTGTATCTTTCTGTGCATGATGTATTTAACACATGCAATCAGCCGCATTCATTGACAAAGGTTTTTACCCAAGTCCAGTTCCTGGTGGTGAATTTTGCACTGTTGTAAAGCAAATCACGTTTATGAAATTCAGATTATGGGAAGCCTTCTGGAACAACGCAGCAAAGGCTGAAGAGCTGATCGGGGATGCAGCTGCTAGACAAGAACCATGAAGGTATCGAGGCAGTTAAATCCTTTTGAGACTTCTATTTTTCCACTCATTTCAACTGGGAATTATGTGCCAAATTAGGAGACAAGTGTTCAGGCACATTGAGTTTGCACTGTGCTTCTTGGGTCTTAATTTCAGTCTTTGAATGGTACAATGGGTATTTTTTGACTCATAGAAGGAGTATTTGTCATAATGATTTCCCCCCACCAGTACTATAGGAAATGCTCTACCAGATGTCTGTCACTGCCCAGTATTCAGGTCTCTAATAAGGGCTATAGAGCACTGTTTAGAAAGGGATTTTCTCAATAATACCTTGAGTTCCTGAAATGTTATGCCCCGAAGTATGAGGAAGGTTGTCTGTTGTAACCTTTTATCCTGTTTATCAATGTGATCTAACTGCAACCGTGACTGTTCCCCTTAAACGTTTAAGCTAAAAAGGCTTAAGCCTTTTTAGATTTAAAAATATTTTTGTCTCAGATATGAAATAGTGAAATTGCCTTGATAAAAAAATGAAGAATTATGTAAGAAAAATCTTTTTGTTTGTTTCAAATCTGGAGCTTTTAAACTACTTCCAGTGTTGGAAAAAAGGGGTAGATGGCAGAGCCCAGTTTCCCTACCCTGCATCACCGCGCTTCTCTTATGACTGCTTCTTACGCTAACCCATCTGAGAGAAAAATCTCAGTGCTGGTGTCAATCAAGCTCTGAGGTACATTTCTATCAAAATAAAATAATCCTGAGCTGGTGAAAAGCTGTCCCCTAATACACACGATTTTCGAATCACAGAGAAAGCAGGATTGGCGCAAAGTGATGCTGGAGTGATAGTGTCCCTACCCCTTGGGACCTAACTTGTGCTGAAATAGATTTGTGGGAGCCACCAGCTAAAATGATGTATAAGTTGTCCTATATTGCACTGAGCATCAGGATGGTACCCTTGTCAGATGCTACAGAAACAGCCACAAATAGCCTTTGTCCCATTGAGTGGCTGCAGTGGTGACAGCTCTATGGCACTGGTGTGGTACCTGATGACGCTGGTGGGACCATGGGCATCCTCCCTGGGATGCCACCGGTGGGAAGGTGGTCTGAGGAAGGCCTTCAGTGGTCCTGCAGCCGGGCCACGCTTCAGCTGAGCCTTCAACGTTTGGAGCACTTACTAGCAAATCCTAGTCTACATGTCCAATTCCTGCCTCTCGCGCTGGGGTCAGAGCAAGCAGTGCCCAGCAGGAGACGGGTGAAAAGGTGGTGAAAGAAGCAGCTATCAGCTGGTGACTTGTGCTGAGAGGTGGCGGGTGAGTAACCTTGCTCCATTTTATGGTAGTGCTTCACCTGCAAGTGCCCGCTGTGAGTGAAATTGCCTGGACTGGTGCTGTCCTTTTATCAATTTCGCTCTCAGCAGGCTCCCCAGGTGGAGCATTTCATCGCAGGAGCCGGACTCTGCTCTCTCCTTGACAGCCTGAAATGGAAAGTTGGGAAAGGAAAGGAGGTAATAAATGGTCAGAGAAAAGCAAAAGCAGGACAGAGAGCAGCGAGAAGCAGCATGTGTGTTAAACAGTAACGGTAATTCAGTGCACCCAAACCCTCTAATTCTGGGGGAATGTGACACTGAAAGGAGCTTTACTCAGCTCTCTCAAACTTTACACTTAGAAGTAAAAGAACTTTACAATTAGAAGTGAAAAGTTGTGGTGAATAATATTACATATAAAACACTACGTAAGAAGATGTGGGTAAAGCTAAAAGATAGTTTTCTTGATCTTCAGCCTAACAGAGGATTATATGGCTTTTCTGGGAGAAATCCAGGCAAAAATTCTTTTTTTCCTGTTTTTCTAAAGTCTACATTTCAGATTTATATGCCTTGAATTTTGTGGGAGTTGTTTTTTTTTTTTTTTTTGTTGCCCTTTCTTAAGACAACCTGCGTGTGACTTTCAGTGTTGCTGGGCGCCTGATGCCACTTCCCTTGACTTCAGAGAGAAATTCAGCATCCAAGATGAGAACCTGAACGCCTGACTGCCTGTTCCTGGTGAAATAAGCCCATTGATTCAGGCACTGGAATGTCGACACAGCTTTAAAGTTCTCAGACCCGTCTCTTTCCAGACAGTTACATCCTGGGGCTTACGGGGAGTGGGGGACAGCACAGAGCCGAAGCATTTTAACTGGTTCCCAGCTCCTAGGGGAATTGCTTGCATGGAGAGTAGGAGGCCGACTGCAGAGCCGCAAGCATCCTGCTCCAGCCACGGCAAGCTGATACCTTGAACCATGTCTCTGTGGACACGGGGAAGTGATGCCTATACGTCCTGTAGGATACATCCCACAACAGCAGAAACTGTCCTAGATACGTGTTCGGGAGGCGACCGCACCGTGTAGCCCATCCCTGAAGTTTTGGGTATAAAAAGTGGCTTTTTGTTTCGGTGAGGTGAGGCGTATGGAGCTGTACCTGGCGGCTTGTGGTTTGCTGCTGGTTAATGTGGGAAAACTGGCTGAGTCTGCTGCTGCAGGAAGGCGATCTGGGTGGAAAAGATCACAAATCAGCAGAGCTCTCGAGTTTCAGGAGAGGAGGGAGTGAAAGCAATGGACTAATGAACTTAAACCAGAAGACTTCAGCCCGCTCAAAAAATTGGTAAATGCAGTCTTGTGGAAAGGAATTTTAATGGGAAAGGGAGCCCGGGAGAACTGTCGGCTCCTAAAAGAGGCACCAAAGATGCGATGAAAAACCTCTCTGATGCAGGAGGCTCGCAGCAAGAACGGGGAGAGGCCAATGTGGCCACCTAGGAAGATGACCTCATAGTCAAAAAGATGGTGTAAAAGGTGGCTTGCAGGTGGTACAAGCAAACCTTCTAACTCTGTCCCATATGACACTCTCGTGGACAAACTAGGGACATATGGTCTTCATTAAACTACTGTAAAGTGGGAAAAAAGGAGGCAAGGGATCAAGCAAATGTGTGGAAGACAGAAGAGGAATAAAGAGGTGTGTAGAGGGAAGAAGGCACAATATGGGATAATTTTTCCCCCTCTGCGAATAACAAAAAAGGTCCAAAATAAAAAACCCAACACAGTATTACACATCTAGTGTTGTAGTTTCATGCAAATGCCTTGGTCTTCACAGCAACGTTGTGTGACTGTAAATAGAACCTGATTTGCCAGATCAGTAAATACAAACCTGCCCTGTGCCGAAAAAAAATCCTTTGCATGAAGTTTTTTGTTTTCTCAAATGAGGGAGAAAAGTGAGCAAACCTGCTGCAACCCCTCCCATAATGAAGTTCCCTTTTATATTCTAGAGCGTAGACTCTCTAAGTACCCAAATTTGAATGATTAAAAAAAATCAAGAGGTGCATTTTTCTAATGGGTAGACTACAAGAGGTAGTTTTGCCAGCTCACACCCTGAAACTTGTTTAATTATTTGCCCTCATTTGCAATTAAACATCTTTCGTAGGTGTCCCTGTTGCCCTTTACAAAATGACTTGTTAGGAGTGCTTAGACAATTCAGGAAAAGGAGTGCACCAGGAGTGGGGGGTCTTCCTATTGATTTTTGTATAAGTTCTCCACTGAGATCTTTTTTTAAAGCGTTACTTCACACGTCTTAAAAATTTTCGTCAATATGTCCCAATCAGTAGCAGGATGGAGGCTAGTCTAAAACTTAATTAAATTACCGATCAATGGGGTTAGGGTGTAAAAAGTTGAAGTAAAACATCAGCTAGGAGAATTACTATCTCTGTTATTCTGTGTTATAAATTCATTGTAAACTAGAGGAATGCTGTAAATTTCCATTTACATTCTGATTTATGTCTTCTGTATCTCACCAAAGATAATAAGATTATGTAGATTACAGATAAACACAAAATTGCCACTTTAATTTACGCTTGGTGGGAGAAAGTTGATCAGATGTGAAAAAAATCCATGCATGTTATTTACCTAGAAAAGAGACTGAAATGCTTGGGAAGCTCTGGTGAGAAGACGACGGCTCTCTCGGTGACCTTTTCTCTCTGGAAATCGCAGTACATTCCCTGGGAGGATCACTTGCCATGCTATACGTGATCACTGCACGGACAGGCAGGAGCAGAAAATAGAGGCTGTAGTGAAAAGAATCTCACCTGACATGTGAGTTTGCTAACAAGGCAAATCTCAGGCTACTTACAATGAAAATCATCCATAAATACTCCTGTGTGGCGGGTAGGTCTGCAAAGGTTACTTTGCGCTCCTCAAAAGGTGTTCATTTGTCATTCTCAGATTTGGATGAGCAGGAATACAGGGCAGCACCACTGAGAAAATGGAAAGGTAACACAACCCAAAATCTGCCAGGGCCAAGATTTTTGCAAGTCCCTTTTTTTTTTTTTTTTTTTTTCCCCCTAGGTAGGTGGTCTCCTAAGTAGTATGACTTTGTAATGTGCAAAACACTTGTCGTCCTAATTGAAAATAATAGAAAATCTAAGCGTGGAAAGGGTGATTGCTATTCTGACATTACACAGTGATGTGGCTGTATTTGCAGATACTCAAACTGGGTGCACTGGCCAGTATAGTGTACGTGGATGCTTGCCAGCGCTGTTTCAGCACGGATCTATACTGTTCCTCCTTCATATAGAGGAGTGAGTGCAGAGTGGTAGGCTGGCAGTGCATATGACAATACAGTCTATGGATTTATATGGACTGTAGAGCCTCCTAGTGCTGTATTTGTGTTTGGAGCACGTTGTGTGCTCCAGAAGTTTTGCAAGCCAAAAAAAAAAATAAAAAAAAGAGCAATCTGTGGTGGCTTGGCCTGCCAAGAATGGTGGATCTGGAAGCAATTACAGACAATCAACAGCTGAGCCTGCTAGCGCCTCAGCACCTTTAGTGCTGTGGGAAAGGCTTCATAAAGGACATAATTATATCTGTGTGATCTGGGTGAATGGAAAATGCATGCAGCTGAATATGCAACCCATGTATCCAGTGCTCTGAGTTGGGTGACATGCTTGGATTGCAGAAAGTTATGGGTTTACTCATGTATGTAGTAGCGTATTGTTGTTTGCAACTTCTCTGAAGCTTCATCTGTGCTAGTGAAGTAGGCCAGTACCTACAATGTTAATTTTTAGGTAAAGAAATGAGATGATAGAATCACAGAAATGTTGGTTGGATGGGACCCTGGAGATCACCCCACTTGAAGCAGGACTACCACCAGTGTTGTACCATTAGGTCAGCTGTGCCTTTATCCAGCCAAGTTGTGAAAAGCCTCCAAGGAAGGAGCTGCCACCACCTCTCCGGAGCACCTCGTGGAGAAAGTTTTCCTAATGGCCACGCTGAACCTCCCTATCTGCTGTGTGTGGCCGTACCTCCATGTTACATACTCTGGCACCACCAAGAAGAGTTTGGCTCTGTCATCTTTGTACCTGCTCTTCAGGCAGTCGCAGGCTGTTGTTCCATCACCTTTTCGGCTCCTCTTCACTGGGCAAAACAAGCCCAGCTCCCTCCACCTCTCTCACCGCATCTGCACTCTAGACCCTGGACCATGGTGGCAGTCCTTATCCAGACCTGTCCAGTTTTTCCACATCGCCCTTGAAGGAGGGGGTCCCAAAAGAGGATGCTGTACTCCACCTGCAGACTTATCAGTGCCATGCAGATGTCCAGCTCTATCTGCTGTCCACCCTCCACCCAACACTGCTGCACATGCAATTTGCAGTTATTTGCAATGAGATCGTACTGTAGTCTCATATTCCTCTTGTCACCCACCATAGCCCCCAGGTCCTTTTCAGCAGCTTGGGATTATTCTGTCCCAGCAGCAGAACTTTTCACGTCTCCTTGTTGAACTTCATAGGATTTCTGCTGGGCACACTCCTTAGCTTTTCAAGATCTATTTATTGATGCTCTCCCATTTGTCTTGTCAGCTGCTCCCTTAGTTTAGTAGCACCCACAGATTTGTCTGAGGACGATGCATTTACAGATTTGCATTCTGTCTGATCTCATTCAGGTCTTTGATGACAATAAGGAATGATACTGCCACCAATATCTACCCCTGGGGCATTCTGCTTGCTACTAGCTACCAAATGGGCATCAAGATGTTGATCACTGGCCTTCAAGCCCCTTGGTCCAACCAATTTTCAAATCATCTGGCAGTAAAACAGGCATTGGACCATCCAACAGACACTTTGGCCCAGACTTCCTCAGCTCCCAAATGCAGGTGTCATGCAACAACCTGCCACTCACTCAAGGCTCCTTATCATTTCAGCTTGCTTTTGGATACTTAGGACAAGATGCACAAAAAGACTAATGTTGCTGCTGTGGTAAGGGTACGTGGTTTTTGGGGCTCTTCTTGTAATTTTTCACGTTTTTCACAATATACCGATGGCACAGCAGCATAGCTCCAGGAACTACCAGCTCTTTCAATTGCTCACAGCCCCCAGTAGTCCTTATCTCTATGACACAACGTGCCTTGATCTTGCAGGGACCCTGAAAATTTCTCTTCTTCTTGACTTTCTTGATTTCCCACACCCGCCTTTGTGTTTCTTAAGCCTCTCACATCCATCTTCATTCATTTCTCTTCTATCCAGATGTTTTTTTTCCTGAACGGTGCCCACCTCTGTTGGCAAGCCAGCCCTGTCCCTCTCTCTGTCACCAGCACGGAGCATTAGTGCTGGAGGTCCCAGGCAAGAGCAGCTCCTGTGGGTGGGGAAGCGCCTGCGGGAGGGCATGGCCATGGCCCACTGCCCTCTCTCCTGCTCTTTGCTCCCTCACCAAGCCAAATAACGAAGCATTTGTTCCTGACAAGCAGATGGGGATGAATTGGCAAGGAGCCCGGATTCCTTATAACTTAATCTCTGTCTACTCAGCTGTAAGTAAAGAGAATTTTGTCTCAAAAGAACATGATTCCTTTGGCTTTGCCACCAAATATTTGCTCACTGACATCTTTTTTTCCCATACTGTTATCCCAAGAGAAGAAATGGAGAGTTAGTTTTCCAGCTACTGAGAAAAATATTGTGTGGGCAAGGGAGGATGGATTAGAGGCCATTCACTAAAAGACAGATTACTTTTGATGAGGATATTGTGCCACTTACAAGCTTTTATCTCTCTATAAAATGCTGTGCTGCCTCAAGTATTGTAAGAGAATGAATTCAAGGCGTAGGGAAGTGTAGTCTTCCATTTACTCCAGGGAAATTGTGCTGAGACAGATAAGCTGAGGAATTCCTAAAGTGATATTACAAAGTCTCATGGTAGGCTGCTCCTCTGAGGAGCTTTGGAGGCTATCTAGAATTTTTACAGCATTGGAAAGCCTGTTTTGTTGAGAATGGACAAAAAATGAAATGGGTAATAAGCTGACAAGTAACATCATATTTCAACATGCAAGAGGTCACAACCATATTCCTTTACCTAGAATATGGCAACAAAGCTTTAAGCATCCATAACCTTTTTCTTTGTCAGACAACGTGCAAATGTGCATTTAATTTTTCTCCCTTTACCATCTTTTTCAATCCTTAGAGCACTGCGAAAAGGGATGGACACAGCTGGGATGTAGCCCAAGATCCACACAGGGACACAAGGTGCCGTCCCTCTTCTCCACTTGCCCACTATTTTGAATAAATTGCCGAGTGAAGGGGTAAGCGTTGGCGGCAGTGAGCAGTTGGCAGGTGTGGAGATAGTATTACCTGGCATCAAGCTGAGGCCGAAGTCAGGGACGCAGACTATGAACATATCAGATATTTCTGATACTGATATTCCTGAAAGTTTCCCAGCCCTCCAGCAAAGGCAAGACTTTCCATTTTACCTCCATGGTAAAATTAAACCCTCCCCTGCTGGAACTGGGGAGCTCCTGATGGACCCATCCTGGGTGATGTGTGGGAACAACTCCTGCAAAAGGAGCCAGGCTTTGAACTCCTGAGTTTTACCCATGTCGGCCGCACCAAGAGCCTGGTTAATTCGAACATCCTGACAGGAGTGATATCATCTGGTCAGGAGTTGGAGGAAGGGATGGAGGGGAGGACTGCGTGGGGCACAGCGGGCTGGCAGGAGCACGGGAGGAGCTGGCTGCGTTCCTGGGGCTGCGTGCTTTTCCTCATTGCGTGGTAGCAACCTCTAATGTAAATTATATCCTTCTGCCCCAGGGCTGAGAGCAAGGAGCACCTGACGTGGCACTGGCAAAGCGAAGGATCTGGTGCAGAAAACCAGTGCTGCAGGTAGGCAGGCAGTGAAGAACTGACCACAGAAGGCACCCACCATCTCTCGCTAGTGCTAAGTCAGGGCTATATTTAGACTATTCGGTTAATGAGTAAAAGATACACGAGAAAATAGCTGCTACTTCTGTGTGCACAGTGACGGCACTTGGCAGCACTTCAGAGGCCAAGAAGCCGTGCCTAAAGTGATCCCCAAAACACCATTTTCCTGTCTGCGTTCCTGCTCCCGTGCTGCTCTCCGTAGCCCCATCATAAAGCGGTGAGCCATCCCCCTGCTTCAACCACACCGGTGCCCATTCCGAGCAGAGCAGCCGTGCGTGTCCATCCACTGCCACTGAACAGGCTGACAACCTGCTCCGGACCTCGGGCTGGGCCCCCCAGGACGGTTGCCGAATGCTCCCTCGCTGCCTCTTGATAAGCTTTGGTGCTTTGCAATTCCCCTTTCCAATTACCGGCCCTGCTCCCGGTGCTGGCTGGGCATGGCATGTTTTGGGCTGTGGGGCTCGGGGAAGGTGGAGACGGGAGAAGCGGTGGGGCAGAGCAGGGACATCAGTTGGAGGGCATCATCTCACCTTTTGCAGAAGTCCTTGGAGGTGCCTGCATCGCTGAGGATGGAGTCATCCGAATGAACCACGTGGAAGCAGTCCTTATGCGAGGAAAAATCTTTTTAAGTATTAGGAGAGGGACTCAGCAAGTACCTGGGTGAAGGATGTTGTGGCATGTCCATCACTAGAGGACAGGTGAGAGAAATATCCTTCTGAAATGAATTGGGTATAATTGACTGGTTTGGGGGCATGGAAATGGGGATGCTGAGCCCTGCTACCCTTTTTTTCTTTGGCTGCATTACTACCTTGGTAAAAGAAGCCTCGGGGGACCATCCCTATAAATCTAAAGACACAGTGGTTAAATACCAACATCACCATTCTAGGTCTTGTGGGCTTGACGCTTTCCCTTATCACAGGCACATTCCCATTTCTGTAACATCCCCCTAAAGTTCTCTGAAGCTCCAGAACTGGCCTCCTGTGACTCTGAGTCAACAAGCAGCGATCCTGCAGTCATCGACCAGCTGACGGCTCACTGGCACAAGGCAGGATGCCCAGTGGGGTGTCTGGTGGAAATCCTGGCTGGCATAAGGCTGTCATCCTCCTCTCGCCTCCTCCTGATGCAGGCAGGGCACTGCCGAGTGCCAGGCATCCCTATGGTACGTTTTGTACCCGAGACTGCTTTGCAAGTAGGACAAATTATGGTGAAGCTTGTGCACCCAGGGTTACTCACCAGCGATGGATGAGCAACCTGAGGACTGCAGAGGGCAGAAAGTGGGGAGCTAGAATCTTCATTTCCCCTCTTCCCTAAATTCCCACTTCCTGGGAGCGGGACTCCTAACTCAGGGTGGCACTGAGTTTTTATTGGTGTGAGACTGGAATCCATCTCAGCCTGCCACTGCAGGGACTGCGCTCCGCAATTAGCTCAGAAAAGAGGTCTCCAGAGGGACAAAGGGTTTCTCACGGTGAGAAAGAGCTCTCTATTAAAGTGTCAGCTCGAAAGCAAACCTTATCTCAGTTGAGAACAAAGAGGCTGCTGGCTGGGTTACGATTTTTAGTATTTTAAAGAGCTCCTTTTCTGAAAATATGATTTTTTAAATAAAAACATCAGAATGAACGTGAGCAAATAGTGAAGATCCAGTCTCAGCCTTGAAAGGAAAGAGGTAACAAGCATGGCCCGGCAACTATCCTAAAACCCCTGTGGCAAGCAATAATCTTGAAAAGGCCAGTGCAAGCTATGTTTTCAATTTATAAATTAAATGTATTTAAAATTTATGAACTTTGACTGCATGAGTAACTACTTCATTAGACTTTAAGGCTGCATGTTTCCTTGGCTTTTTTCACGGTAAAGTAAAACACATTTCTAATAAACATGGAAAGAGATTCCAAGCTAGAGTCACTACTTTTATGTAAAGGACCCTCCAGACTCATTAAAAAGGTTTACCACCTAAATAAAGCAAGCACATTGTAATTCTTGAACTCATAAAGTTGGTAATATATACAGAATATTAGCCTACTCTTACATGTACACCGCTTGGAATAGATGAACAGCATACAGTAAGGGGTTTACTATACGGAAATTAGCATATAAAACTATGTTTTGGTAAGTCTTAGACTGAAACATGAACTTGAGGAACAAGAGGACGCGAGTCGGGCGCTGCTCTGATTTACTGAATAAGCATGGCTATTTATATGCAGATCCTGAGGAGAAGGCTCTCTGGTGCTTTGACACCAAAGCTTTAGCTGGGACTGAAACTGCCCCGTTTTTTCTCCTAGTTTATATCAACCGTTCAGACCCCTTTGACAGCCAGCGGTGGAGACGTGGGTGGAGGCATGGTGGTGCCCGCACCATGCATGGGCCCACAAAATGAGGCTGTGGCTGAAAGAGCTGGCACCGTGCACTTTCCATCCCCAGCATTGGTGGAGTACAGCATCCTCTTTTGGGACCCCTGCTTCAAGGGGGATGTGGAAAAAACTGGAGAGGGCTGTCACCATGGCCCAGGGCCTAGAATGCAGGTATGGTGTGAGAGATGTGGAGGGAACTGGGCTTGTATTGCCTGGTGAAGAGCTGCCCAAAGGGTGATCAACAGCCCTGTGGCTGTCCCAAGAGCAGGTTACAAAGACGACAGAGCCAAACTCTTCTTGGTGGTGCCAGAGGACGTAACAAGGGGCAACAGCCACACACGGCAGATGGGAAGGTTCAGGCTGGCCATTAGGAAAACCTTCTCCACCAGGTACTCCAGAGAGGTGATGGTGGCTCCTCTTTGGAGGCTTTTCATGACTTGGCTAAATAAATGCTGACTTTACGGTATAGTGCTGGTGGTAGTTCTACTTTGATGGGAGACTGGACTAGGTGACCTCCAGCAGTTTCTGTTGTTCTGTGGTCCTTTTCCCCAGAGCAAGGGAGAAGCATGTCCCAAACCATCAGTCAGTTTACCCGGTCAGAGAGAGAGGGTAGCTCTGCCAGCTGCTAGCTCTTGAGGGCTGGTCTCAGCACACTCGTAAGTGGGGTTCAGAAACAAGTTTGCAACAAAACCTGTCAGTCTTAGCTAGCCAGTCCTTCAAAGCCACCAATGTCTGACTTCTACATGATTGTGCCTTGTAGTAGTCATGGCTCAGTGTACTTGTGCATCGCAAGGTGGTTTTACTGGCAGTAACCCCCCCAATCTCATTGTGGACTAAGCTGCAGGAGGCTGCAAATGAGGCTGAAAGCTGCACCTTCAGTTTCAAACCTTTAACATTTCCTCACAAATCCTTTGATTTTTCTCTCTGACTCTAGGAGTAGCCAAGACAAGTTGTCTTCTGAAGACAAAACCTTGTTTTGCAACAGGTTGGAGCCCAATAAACCGAGTTGGAGCCCAATGATGGAGCTCTTTGATATAGTAAATCTGTTTGGTGGGCAGAAGTTATCCATACACTGTACTCAATCACCAAACCCATCTCTGAGAAACAACGTGAAACTTCCTTGAGTTTACTACCTTTGCCTTCCTTTTCCAGCCTTTTCATCCCTTTTTTGCTCCCTACCTCCTTCCTCCGTCTAACACTGCTTCCTCCTGACACCCGTTGGACTCCCAGACCCTCTCATTGCACACCTCACAGATGACAATCCTGAGGGCTAAAAAAAGCTCATGGGCTGCCCTCTGCACAGCTTACACCATTTGGCCCTCAAGTGAGGCATGCCAGGTTCTTGTCCATTCCCTGTGTAGGGGGGGGACCCAACTCAACTGTCAGGCCGCTCTAACGCGGTGAAGTAATGCAGTCTCAAAGGGCGTTGGCAGAGCCAAATGCCTCGTTGGCTTGACCGCAGGGCATTTTTCACTAGGATAAAGAAAAAGGGGACTTCCATGGGCATAACTGCTTACAAGCTGCTGCATGGCACGGTGCAGGTGGGGCTAAGGTCCATTTCCCCAGCGTGGTGCAGCAGAAGGTCCCTTCTGAGCAAGCCTGAAGGACCTGCAAGAGTCTTTGGTCTTCAAAGCTCATCTTGCAGCAAGATGTCGCCTTATTTTCAAGTTCAGCGGTGGCAAATCCCTCCTCAACTTTTACTCTGCCTTAGCAGAGCTGTCGGTTGGAGAACAGTCTCCACTTTGTTCTTTCTGTGAAGCCTTGTATGTATGATTTGCATTCGGTTCTTCTCCTGCATTGGAATTAGTCACATGAAAATCACAGGATTAGCTTTTTCCAGTGAAACCTCTCCTCTGCAGAAACCCTTTCCTGGCTGTTCGCAGAAAATCATCCCCAACCTTTCCACGGCCTCAAAGCTGACACGGCCGGTCCTCTCCTTACCTTGCAGCTCCTTTCTTTTTCGGTCACAGGGACGCTCAAAGTAACACCGGAAATCTCACTTCACAGTTTCTTGCATGACAGCAAGCAACAGAAACCACCCCAAAGAGCATTTTTTCCTGAGCCAACTTTTGCACGTTTGCAAAAAGGATGGGGTTGCTGAGCAAACAGACCTGCTCCATCTCTGATTTCTTTGATACTAAGACCATATGGGCCACCGAGCTGGTCCCCACTCCTTGGAGCTTTTGTTTGTGGATATTGCACGTTCCTTTATTAAAAAAAAAAAAAGAAAAAAAGTCCAAACATAACCCCCATGAGTTCACTAAGTGAAACAAGCAGGTAAGGTAGTGCTGCATATGGTGCTAGTAAAATTGTAATAGTGAAAGTTGGCAAGAGCCAAGCAGCCTTTGTATTAATTCTCTGGAGCTTCAGGTAGAGCCTAATGTAATTACTTGCTCTACTTTGTAGCATTTTAAGAGAAAAGTGTGTGTTTTAAAAAGTTATATTTCCAAATAAAACAGTCAGGTCTGGAGCAGACAAAGTGCCTGATTCTGGTCCCTCTGAAGTCAATAGCAAAACTCCCGTTGACTTAAATCAGAGCAGGATTATGTCCCAAATCTAAGAAATAACAGCAAACGGAGCCGTGCTCTTTTAAAATTCACTGTCCAGGCTACCAGATTGAAACTAGCACTGCTCTCTGATTCAGGTTTCCCTACTTTTTTCTCCACCTGAAACTCCATGTGGTTTGTCTTTCCTCAGCTCCACTGTCTGAGTCTCAATATTAGAGTTGAATTTTTTTTTCTTACGTGAAGACACCTGCTTTGCAGACATCTAAGTGTAGGTTGGTGAATCCAGAGATCTTGAATCTCACCCATATAAACACAATTGTTTCATTCAAGAAACATTTATGTCATACTTTCATATTTCAAAATACCCACAGTCTGTCAAAATGTCATAAATTTTATTTTCCTGTATAGACTAAAAAGCCCTAAATGCTGAGGCCGTTTAGATCTCTGTGAGTAGAAGAATTTAAAGTGTTGAGTAATTTCTGGGAGGAGCTTTTGTTTCTTTCTGATGGCTTATTTTTGTGATTGATTAGGGCGTTAACTAAGATTAACTTCCCTGTTAAAGGCACGTCTGTGATCCTTAAAACCTGCCATTAATTAATTGAATTCTATCAAGCAATGTGGTTTGTTAACTCTTATCAAAAGTCAGGCAAGGCTGGAACAGATCTTACCAGCAGCCCTTTCCCAACATGCCATTGATAATATTAGTAAAGCCTGACCATTTGATCACCAAATTAAAAAAAGAATATGGATTGGATTGCTTTTATTTCTTGGATTTGTTATGTAATCTATAAAGACAGCACTTGAAGGAACTATTTTTGAATTTGGATGTCCAAGATCATCTCATTGTGTATATTTTCTCTAACTAGCTTGTCATTTCAAAGTTTATTGAGAGTACCTGCTTCCTGGCTAAAATGAGCGTTACAGATTTCCATTTAACGCCTGAATAAAAAAAAGGAGGATCTGGGACACCTTCTCATCTCTGCCTTGCTTTGATCTCACCACACCTCTTGTCAACAGAGCAGTCAGAAGTGATACAAAGCTGAAATGCATCGAGATCCTTCCTCATTCCTTAAGAACCAGTCCCCAGACCTCCCTCTCTGTCAAACGGTAGGTGAAGGAGCCTGCGATGGCCATCTGGTGCCGGACGGAGGCTTGTATCAGTTTGCAGTTCACTTTCTCTATGGCTCCTACGAGCACAGGAGCCTTTTCCAGCACTTTGGCCCGCCCCGTTATTTCTGTTCAAGTGTTTATGGTCTCTAATCAGCACCTAGCTTGCCTGTACTGGAGTTTGTCCCATACCTACAGTGGGTTTTTCATTCGGGCTTCTCCTGGCCTGCTTTCAATCACTGGGGTCACGTGCCTTCAGAGGGAGATGAAAAGCAGATTTTATTAAATGGACATAAACCGCAGTAAAGTTGCACTGGCTTTTGATAATTTCAGCCCGATGAACCGCAGTGTTTATTATTGAGGTTTTCTTATTGATTCTCCGCGGCCTCTGTAGGAGATTTCCTTACAAGGGGAGGAAAGTGTGGTCCCATGCTTGAGGTGGCACCCTCTCCAGCTGAGACTAGAGGGACCTTCATCTCCCTCGGCTTTATGTTCCCCATCTGCCAAGAAGGTCTCCTCTGTGCCTTAGAATCATAGAATCCCCTAGGTTGGGAGGGACCTTTCATATCATCGAATCCAACCATCAACCTAACACCGACAAAACCACCACTAAACCGTGTCCCTCAGCACCACGTCTACCCGTCTTTTAAATACCTCCAGGGATGGTGACTCAACCACTTCCCTGGGCAGCCTGTTCCAATGCTTGACAGCCCTTTCAGTGAAGAAACTTTTCCTAATATCCAATCTAAACCTCCCCTGGGGCAACTTAAGGCCGTTTCCTCTTTTCCTATTGGCTGTTACTTGGGAGAAGAGACCGACACCCACCTCGCTACACCCTCCTTTCATAAGCGATAAGGTCTTCCCTTGGGAAGTGTGTCAGCATTAACTCTGGTTTTGAGGTCCGGCTCTCCCCCACACCACACGGGCCCTAATGCCAGATGACACCTTTAAATGCCATAACACCCATGGGTATCCTCCAGAAATCAGGGTCCTGCTGCCCTCAGGGTGTTGTGCTTCCTCCTGTTGGCATTCTTTCCTCTCTCCTCCTCCCAGCCCCTACATCTGGCCTTGTATAACGAGGACTATCTCCGACGAAGAAATTAAACCGGAGCACACACACCAGCGCCTTTTTGTTTACCAGGAAGCAATATTCACTCCCACACCTCCCATCATGATCCAAGGAGGTGCTGGGCAGCTGGATGGCTGCAGAAGTGCCTGGGACCACCTGTACAAACACAGGTTGTTATGATGGGCCTGCAAAGCTCGTGAACATGCAGATAACACTTTGGGGACACGGAAACGCCTGCTGGCCCCCGAGGGTCGAGACTGGGAGAACGGGGGGGACAAAAAGGTCCAGAAATACTCTGTACAGCGGTGTCCTCCTGGCCAAGCCTCCTGCACTGCAGAGCCCTGAACCTTCTCCTCCATCTCCTCCTGCAAGCTCTGGCAGCTGAGAGAGAGTGGCTGGAAACCAGGAGCTTGGTGACTACCTGGTCCTGCAGGTGCATTAAACTTGCCCTTGTGATAGCGAGACTCGTTTGTAAAATAAAACAGTCGGGGCCTTTGAGGTGTGATAAAAGAAGCGGGGCTGTTTTACGAGCCCCAAAGGGGAAGGATTTGCCTGTCCTGAACCTGCCCACCAGCATTATGGCATTCAACATGCGGTGACAGCATCCAGGCGAAACAGTGCTGCCAAGCATTTCCAGCACGAAAACCCCACAGTTTCCTATTTTTCTATGGGAAGTTTCACAGGAAGAGCTCCTGAGGACTATCCCCTCACAACCCTGCAGCAGCTCGGCTTTCATGGGGAAAGGTGTTTTCGGGTGCCAGCCTCGGCCACGCCACACTGACCGGGTTTTGCTCCCTGGCGCCATACACCCATCGCCTTCCACCGGTCAAAAATCCCCACCTCCCCCCGCCGTCCTCCTCACTGTGTGGCATTTCCCAGCCTGACGCAGGGCTGTAGGTCCACGTCCTCCCAAAAAAAGCAGCGTGGTGAAAGCAGCGGCTCGGTAGAGGGTGCCGATGTGGAAAGTGAGAGTGGGTTTGCTCAATGTCAGCAGTGATTGCTACCGGCATTTCCGCCAGCTAAATATGGGGGTAGCCGCTATAAACAAATCCTGCTCTCAGTTTCACTGCCGAAATCGAGGGTGTTTAGTCTGGGAGCGATAGCTGCTGGCATCGGCTCTGAATAATTTCACTCTAGCAATAAGTGAAGATGTGCGATAGTCCGAGGTTTGAGGTCATGAGAGTTAGCCTAAGGTTTTTTCTCAGTTTTGCTTTGAGGTAAGCCAGCGATTCAAAGTGAAACCTGGCTAAAACCATAATGGTTACTTACTTTTAAATTTTACCCTACCCAGAAAAGTTCGAGGCATGTAAATGCGAGCCGTCCATTCCCAAAGAGGCTGAGGCCTGAACTTCGGGTACAAGGGAAAGCATCCAACGATGGAGATGGGGGAAGCTCTGGCAGAAAGACAACTGCTGCCTGATTGTAGGTATTTCTCTTGGGCAAGTGTAACAACTTGCTTACTTACACATCTGTCGTGGTTTAACCCCAGCTGGCAACTAGGACCATGCAGCTGGTCTGGCTGGAGTTGAACCATGACAACATCTTTAATTTGTACACAGTAAGGAGCAAAGATTTAAAAGCAAAGATTTGGATGTAGTGGCTCCTGTAAAGCTCCACCGTGGCCGAGACCCCATTTCTGCCTCCCCGTTGCTGTCGGGTGGAGGTAAGGAAACATGAAGATGCGTTTGATGGAGGTGTCAGTGTGGCAGACGGTTGGCACTGAAGCTTTTGGGAAAAAATCAGCTTCCAAGAGCTGTGGCAAGGAAGGTTTTGCATAGCATGCTGTAGAAGGTGTCCTTCAAAAGCCGCCTTGAGTTTCAAAAGCTCCAAAAAGAAAGCGTGTTCCATCTGAATGCTTTTAAATTCTTTAACCAAGTAAGGAGAATTAGAGTTTATTAAAATATTTAATTATCATAAGAATTAGGAGGAGTAGTATATCAAGTATAGCAAAGCGACCCAAGAAGTCCTCACTCACAAAGCACAAACCTTTGATTTTTTTTTTTTTCCACCCTCCTTGATATTCCAAAGCTATTTTAACCCCGTCCCTTTCGGCAAACCTTCTTTGGAGCGTTTCCAAAGGCTGGACATAGGTGTTTGCTCCTTAAAAACCGCCTGTCTGTAATCACCAGTGAAAACCCGCGTTCGCAGGGGATTGCCGGTACTCCCGGCCCCGGCGGGCTCCCCGCTGCCGGTGTCGCTGTCGCTGCCGGTGTCCCCGCCGCCGGTACCTCGTTGAGACGGTGACCTCTAGTGGCACCGGGGAGCCCGGCTCTCCCCGCCGGCCCGCTCCTTTTCCAGGCATGAACCCCAAAAGCTGCCGAAAGGAGCTGCCATTTGCCTCGGCGGGTTCAGAAAATGAATGTTTAAGGAAGACGGACTCTGGGGTCTCGACTTTTCGCATCCAGGTGCGCAGGCGCAAGTTATCCATAACTTGTGGTAGGTGATTTGTGCGTATATTTTTCCCTATCTTTCCTATGAAAAAATAATCTAATTCGTTTAGTAAGTGGCAATTAATGCAGTACTTAATCACTGCTAGTGCGTAATCCCAAACTGACATCTCTTATGTATAAGGTAAGCTTGCTTCCAAGGGGTGGTGGGGAGCGGCAGATTTCACCTCTAGGTATTCTAAAAATAACACCTGAGGATTAATACTTATATTTGCTGTCTCTCCCTTTTCCTAATTCCTGGCTGCAAATCAACATTTCTTTGGCGTCCCTGACTATAGAGAGGACGTGGGTTGGGGCCCAGCACCCCATTGCCCTCCGTGTCCCCTCTCTGCTCCAGGTGGGCTCAGAAAGAGAAGGAAATCATCTCCTTCTCCGGCACTTCTGTTTCCTTCTAGCACCCCGCTGGCCCTCTCACACAAGACCTGACCCCCGAGCAAAACCAAGTCCCTTGGCCAACATGGGCTGATGTACTTGACCTCATCAGCCCATCTCCTGTCTGGGCATCTTGGGCTCCAGGGCCAGCCCTGGTGTGTGCCAGTCCCAGGTGCTGGTACACACATCTTCATCACACATCCCATCAACATCTTCCCCACAGGGCAAGGAGGCCTCCCACCGCCCAAGCCAGCTCCCCATCTCCTCAGCAGCCCCTGTGGTCCTGGGGCCAATGGCTGCTGCGCAGAGAAGTACCTGATCTGGCCTTCACCATGCTCGATCTGTATCGAACAGGGCCATGCCAACTTGTCTCAGATTCACTGGTGATATAGGGGGTGACTTATTCCCCCCTAACAAAAATTGCCTTTCTTCCCTTAAATGTGTTTTTTTTTTTTCCACTAGCTCCCCATCCCTCCTTGCTTACACAGGGCAAGCTCTGTTGCGGGCCTCATACAAGGCTTTGCAATTGGTGTGCAGCAGATCATCCGGAGATGAGAGCACAACCACTTCCTCCCTCCACCACCTCTGTGAATCTGCACTGGGACCTGTTGACAGCTCTTCGCCACCCTCCTGGGCTCAAGCCTAGAGAAATGCCTGCCATCAGAAATGCAAAAGTCGCTCAAACACTTCTTCCCTGCTGCACGTTGCACACACCGGTGCGACTGCAAGGTGACTTTCCCCCCATAGACACTGGAGCATCTTATAACGGGGCCAGCATCACCATGGCTTTGGTGGGTCCATGGTGCCTTCCTGCTTCTCCTGAAAGCTCCAGAGGTGTTAAAACACCACCCCTGCTGTGCCAGGGCTTGTCCTCAGCATCATCCTGCTCAGGGCTGAGTGCTGAGGCCCCGCAGACACCCTCAGGAGGGCAGAGAAAGTTCAACGCCACCTGCAAAAGGGGCTGTTGCACCTTGGCACACTCCCTTCCTCCAGCGGGGCTGTCCGACTCCGCTGCAGCATTGCCCCGTGCCACCCGGCTCCTTGCTGGCAGGCAGGACATCGCACCCGACAGTATGGAGGCATCTTAGTAAATGTTTCCTTGGAGGAAATGGTCTTTAAGCAAACTTTTAGATTAGTGTAAGGACGTGGTTTGCTGCCTCTTGAGCTGGGTGTCTTGGGGGATGCCCATTTAATCCCCCCTGTGGACCCGGTCTCTGCTTGCCCTGCAGAGAGCACGATCTTTCTGTTCAGGGACATTTCTTTCCACAAAAGCCTACACCTTGTGTGTTAATTTGAATCTAATTAGCATTTGCTCAGTGGACCTTACTCAAGGGCCCCAGTGTGGTACCTTTCTTTTACCTCAGACTGGTTTCTGATGAAAAACTGGGTCAGCCAAGCGGTAAGTACCTTTGCCCTGCCAAGCTTAGTATATTTTACAAGACCTTCTTCACAGAATCACCGAATCATAGGGTTGGAAGGGACCTCTGGAGATCATCTAGTCCAACCCCCCTGCCAGAGCAGGGTCACCTACAGCAGGTTGCACAGGAACGTGTCCAGGAGGATTTTGAATGTCTCCAGAGATGGAGACTCCACCACCTCTCTGGGCAGCCTGTTCCAGTGCTCTGCCACCCTCAAAGTGAAGAAGTTCCTCCTCATGTTGAGATGGAATTTCCTGTGTTCCAGCTTGTGTCCATTGCCCCTTGTCCTTGTCCCCGGGCACCACTGAGAAGAGTCTGGCCCCGTCCTCTTGACACCCACCCTTTAGATATTGATAAGCGTTGATGAGATCCCCTCTCAGTCTTCTCTTCTCCAGGCTGAACAGACCCAGGTCTCTCAGCCTTTCCTCATCTTCTTTCACAAGAGCCCTGTGTGACAGTGCACAAGCCCTTGGACCCAGCCAGCCGTGGGGACTCCAGCCACAGGTATGCTCTGCCTTGAAGAGTAGGAAGAAGACGTTCACATCTCAAGAAGAAAACACGCTCCCGAGCATAAAACCACCTTTGTCCCCATCCTCACGCCAGTCTGCACCCAATTACAAACATTAATCTCATCATCAACATGCATTGCACCAAAAAAAGTGTTTATAGTTTTTTAAGTCACAGATTGGCCATGGAAAACAAATATTGGGAACGACTGCCCATGAAATAAGAACCATGCAAGCACTGAAATTAAGAATGATTTGGGTGCAGGAGCCTGACCCAGCAGCATGAAACCAGCAGGCGAACGCCCATCCATGTTGGTGGGTCCGGCTTCGTGTCCGGCTGCCGAGGGTTTGCTGGGTCACCAGTCCGAACAGAGCCTGGAAGCAAAACACAGCTCCGACCGGCGAGGCAGTGGGAGCTGGGTGGTGGGAAACATTGGGAGGCTCCTGCTGTGAGCCCTGGGCACCTTCAGGAGGGTGGTAGGACCGGCTGCCTGTGGGCATCCCACTGGTGGCGGTGGCCAGGGCAGCACGGCCGTGACTGGACCTTTTGTTCCCTGTTATGAGAAAGAGCTGAAGGCAGAAACTGCTTTTTCACAGCGAGAAGCATTCAGTCTGCCAGCCATAGCCAGGCCATTAATTTGTGAACCAAGTGTGGGTGGGGAGATGGTGCATATCCTTATCTACACCTTCTGAGGAGTACCTAAGTCTACCTCTTGAAACGACACTGCCTTCATTTCTAGTAAATACTAATTTTACTCTTCTTAGGAGCTGGCATTCAAATCAGATTAGGACGATGTCTCTCTTGTCCCACACTACTTGAATGCATTTTTAAAAAAAAAAAAAAAAACACAAACAAATAAGGCCATGGGAAACAGGTCATCTCATGTGAAATTGTGTATTTAGTAAACAATGGTCAAGGCCAACTGAAGTTATCAGATGACTACAACACTGGAGAGATGGGAAATTACTGGCTTCCCTCAAATTTCCCTCAGCTCTTGAAAAAAAATACCCTTTATTTCTTGTCCTTTTAGAAATACTCTTTGTTATTCCCATTTTCTGTCAGCCAAGCTTTGACTCATTCTGACACCGACCATTTGCAACCAGAGCCATCACATCCCCTCCCAGGCAGGGACATTCACACGGTTATAGGGAGCCGGTGATTAAAGACACATTTAGAAAAAGAGCGAAATTCCTGCTGGCTTGAGGGTCGTGGGTGGTAGATGATGTGACACCCACCTGCGCTACTTGTGGTGGTACTAAAGAACCAGGAGGATGCCGCAGTAGCTGTGTAAGGACGGAGACCTGTTCCTGCGTTTGAAAACGATTTCCAAGTAATCGGGATTTTTAGGCAACTTCGAGGTCAGACTTGGATCAGGGGGCGTGAAGAACAAAATGCTGCTCTCTGACTGCACGTTTCGAGATGACACATTTTAACAGCTCTGAGCTGCACGGGTTGCTGCAGACAATTAACGCTGGCAGAGAGCCAAAAAAAAAAAAAATNNNNAAAAAATTAAAAAAATAAATTAAAAAAATAAATCAGAAACTCGCTTCCACAACAGACGCTAAGCCGCATGGTATTTTGTCACAAGCAAAATACTCACTGAATAACAAATTCATGGCTTTGACGGCCTCTACAAGTTTCCAGCAAGGCCTACAGACAACATCCCACTTTAAGATTTCTGGCTGTGTGATGCTAAACCATACCATTTGCAAAGAAACTGATCTAGACCACCTCATCCCCTGCCTCTCATCCCTACCTGTGAGATGCAAATCATTCCTCCATCTCTTCTGGCCGAGGTAAAACCTGTGTCGATGCTGGGGTGGCGAGCAGTGGGTAGGTTGGGGGGCAGACGGAGGGGAATTATCCCTCCCTCCGCGAGTCACCGCCTTGGAAAAGCGCTGGCGCTTCCCACTTGTCCAAAGCCTTCCCAGCAAGAAGGGGCTTGGAGCCAGCCACGGCCAGGGCTCTCACGTGGGGTATTAAAAGCCGATTTTCTTTCCCCCCTGCTGAAGTTGGGCAGGGGCATCTGTTGGCCTGGCTAAGCTGTGGCTCCCGGCTTTTTGGGGTGGCTGAACATGGTGCCGAGCAGGCTCTATTTTTATGTGTACAGAGGGGTTTTGTTGTTTCTTGGAAGGGTCTTCCGTTGTGCCGACATCTGATTCTGCTTTTTCCCAAAAAAGCTTCATTTTGAGGTCAATTTTCTCTATCTACCATGTACATAGAAAACTCCCTCAAAGCTGCAAAAGCTTGTGCCATTTTCTTTTTTTTTTTTATTTTTGTATGGAGTGCCCAGAAATCTCTCCACTCACATTTACGCTGTCAGACCAAACTCTTCGTGATCACAAATCACTTAAAGCATTAAGCATCAAACGTAGCTACATTAGAGCCCAGAGACTCAAGTGTTTTCAATAAGCCTTAGCGGCTAAAATGTTCCAGTCTCCATGAATACGTTAAAAGTGAGTGAAACCCCAGGAAGTAAAATTTCCACTCTGAAGAAATAGTTTGGTAACTATATTCCCAGGTGCGTAAGAGGAGACCAACCTCAACTTGGACTCAGGAATCATAGAATCATAGAATGATAGAATGTGTTGGGTTGGAAGGGGCCTCTAAAGGTCATCTAGTCCAACCCCCTGCAGTAAGCAGGGACATCTTCAACTAGATCAGGTTGCTCAGCGCCTCATCAAGCCTGGCCATGAATGGATACATTCTCCACAGGAGACAAGAACGGAGAAGCAAAGGTATGTAACAAACACATTAACACACTATGATTTAGCAAAAAAACCCTGAAAACTATGGACATTTGAGGTGGTAAGGTTTAAGATGCACGTCTGGTCTTACAAGTGAGGCCGAAAAGGTAAAATCTGCTGACTGCAAAATGAATCCTTCGATATAACCCACACCTTTAAAGCATCACCAAAATTCAACGTGGTTAAATGTTTGGGTTTGAGGTCGATCTGGTTTAAGCAGCACATTTTGCTACGTGGGCACACGCAGCCGCGCCACAGCCCTTACCGAGGGACGGGGGAGAAGTCATGGAGGGGGTTTGGTGAAGCAACCATTGCCTGCCGCAAGTGAGCTTCAGGGGGAAAACTCCACCAGGGAAGGGAGCTGGAGGGAACGCAGGGCCAGGCCCTACGCAGGATCTCCATGGGGGGTCGGTACCATTTTAGTGGGGGAGAACGCTGAGACCCTCACCAGAATTGCACCATGTGACTGAAGGTGGTGGACTTGGCAGTGTGGGGTTAACAGGTTGGACTCGATAATCTTGAAGGTCTTTTCCAACCTAAATGATGCTATGATTCTAAGAATGTCTCCCTTCCCTCTCCCCACCAACTTCCAGCTTTTTTGAGGCTACTGTTCTCTAACAGCCAATTTTTCTTGCAGCTTTGAACAAAATCTTACTGGCATGAACGTGGTCCTTCATGGGGAAACCGCAAAGCAAACTAGAGAATTCACCCTGAGATGTTGCTCTCTACTTATTGTTCACCCCCAGAAGTGCCTGGTCTCTGTTCCCAGTTTCCCAGCTCCTCATGAAATCCTCTGGTACATGGAGATTTGCACGTACAAACACATTTGTGTCCTGGGCTCTCAATTCTGTTTCTAAATGGCCAAGTCCCTTTCATTTGCAACATGCATGGATGTCCTACATCCGTCCTATGGGATGTCTTGCCATATCACCAGGAGAACACATGGATGTCCTACATCCATCCCGTGGGATGCCCCGCTGCATCTCCAGGAGAGCCCCCCAGTGACGTGAGCAGGGTTGGAGCCTGGTCTGGCTGCAAGGTGGGAGCAGGAGCTGTTTGGGAGCCGTGCAGGAGCACTGTCAGCGCTCGCTGTGGCTACATGTCCCCAGCGCTTTCTATTGTGCAGCATCTTTTGTGTCCGTACGGCTTTGGACAGACAGGCATGGTTTGGGTTTGGGGCTCTTTGTGCTGAAAGACTGCCTCGGGGTGAATGCTGCCAGGAAATTCCACCTAAAAAATGGCTTAAGGATTTCTGAAGGTAAAATTCAAGAGAGACATTTCCTTTTGTATGTGAAAGAATAAAGCTGTGGTTTTGCAGAGAGGTGCCAGCCTCCCACGGGAGCCAACCATTACAGAGGGACGTGCCTACAAGGACGTGGCCATCGGCTTCTTGCTTGTTGCATGGAATTCCTGCATCCTCTGGCCAAGCTGCAGGTCCCCTCAAAATATCATCTCCGTAGAAATGATGGTGTTTGCCCCCAATTCCCCGATGGTCTCATCCATACGCTGCTGCACAACACTTGCAAGCGCGACTGGCGGGGTCCCTGGGAGGACCCGGCACTGGCCGGGCCTGCGGAGGGAGAGAGACACCGGCAGCTCCAGGAGGACAGCCATCAGTTGAACATGTCTCCCAGCAGGAACCGATGCACACCCACACCTCTGCTTTCCCTTGCTGTCTAGGGACCAGCTGTGAAGCAACTTGGCCTGTGGTGCTCCTTGTCTCCCTGTAGAGATGGCGAGTGTCATGGCACGGCACGGCACGGCACGGAGGTCTGCGCCGTGCCCGTGGTGGTGGCCGGCACGGGCGAGCATCATGGCTCTCTGAAGTGCCACGTCTCCCTTCTCCTGCCCACTCTCCCAAGCAGCATAAAAAGAAGAGGGAAGAAACAAAAGTAACACCAGAAGTCCACGTTAAAGTTGCGTTCCTACTCTTATAAATGAGGAGACTAGCCAACATGAAAACTGTACGAAGTCAGTCCAGGTCCCCTGCACACCCACCCCACGTGTGACTTTGGCTGGGTGATCACCAACTGCTTTCTCCCCGAGACCGTGACGCGCCCGGCGCTGTGTGGGCAATGCTCTGCGGGTGAATCACTGCTGTGGTGTGAACGGGCTGCGCTCTTTCCTCTGCCCACACCAAGTCTAGGCGGCGACAGCCGCAAGAGCTAGAGCTCCCTCTGACCGCCGCTGGTAAGGGAGGCTCTCATTAAGGAAGGTTTTCATTAAGGAAGGTTTTTATGCCACCATGAGCTGCACCAGCTTCTCCCAAAAGCCACAGGACTCTGCAGGATCCGGGGTGGTGGGAATGTGCAGAAGTTCTAGGTGCTTGGGGCTGGTGCTACACCCAGTTACAGCCATGCTTTGAGAAAGCAACAACAAACCGCTCTGGAAATAAATCAGGTGCCAAGGTCTCCAGCTAGTCACTGTTCACCATGACTCCTCTGAGGTTTCCTTTGCCACAATAAAGCACAGAGCACCCCACTTGCATGCACGCAAGTGCTGGATAGATACATCAGCAGAGGATGCTGAGGCGTTGACCTGGATTGAAAACTGGATGAATGGCCGGGTCCAGAGAGTGGTGATCAGCAGCACAAAGCCTAGTTGTAGACCAGGAAGTAGCAGTGTGCTCCAGAGGTCAATATGGGCTCCAATCCTGTTCAACATCTTCACTAATGACCTGGATGATGAGGCAGAGTGCACCCTCATCAAATTTGCAGATGACGCCAAACTGGCTGCTGAGTGGATGATATGCCAGAGGGTCACGATGCCATCCAGAGGGACCTCAACAGGCTGGAGAAATGTGCTGGTAGGAACCTCATCAAGTTCAACAAGGGGAAGTGCAAAATCCTGCACCTGGAGAAGAACAAGCCCAGGCACCAGTAGAAGCTGGTGGCCGACCAGCTGGAAAGCAGCTTGGCAGAAAAGGTCCTGGTGGGAACCAAGTTGAACATGAGCCAGCAATGTGCCCTTGCGGCAAAGAAGGCTGACGGTGTCCTGGGCTGCATTAGGCAGAGTATTGCCAGCAGGCCAAGGCAGGTGGTCCTTCTCCTCTACTCAGCACTGGTAGGGCCACATCTGGAGTGTTGGGTTCAGTTCTGGGCTCTTCAGTACGATAGAGACACAGACATGCTGGAGAGAGTCCAGCAAAGGGCCACAAAGATGATGAAGGGACCAAAGCATCTCTCCTATGAGGAGGAACTGGGAGAGCTGAGACTGCTCAGCCTGAAGAAGAGAAGGCTCAGGGGGATCTCATCAATGTATATAAGTACCTGAGGGGAGGGTGCAAAGAGGACAGAGGCTCAGCGGTGCCCAGGGACAGGACCAGAGGCAACGGGCAAACACTGGAACATGGGAGGTTCCCTCTGAACATCAGGAAACACTTTTTCATTGTGAGGGTGGCTGAGCACTGGCACAGGTTGCTCAGGGAGGCTGTGAATTCTTCATCCCTGGAAATATTCAAAAGCCGTCTGGACAAGGTCTTGGACAACCAGCTCTGGGTGGCCCAGACTGAGCAGAGGGGTTGGACCAGATGACTTCCAGAGGTCCCTTCCAACCTCAACCATTCTGTGTACCTGTGAGGCATTGGTGCCCCACAGAAATGCTCAGAAGGATGGCAATTTTTCCATTTATCATAGGAACAAGTGTTAAACATGGTCAAAACCTGATCATAACATGGCCTAAATACTGACTGCGAAGAATAAACGGAAATTAAGAAAAAAAAAAGACTAGCAACTCACAAAATAAGGTGTCCTGCCAAAAGACGTTCTTGTATAGGATCATGGAGATCCAGACTGAATTAAGGTATGTTTTTGGCACTTTCTCTATCATGAACACTCATTTCTGCATTTTGTGATCATCTTCTACACCGGTCGCTTTTGTTTGTGTCGTAGCTGCAAGTTACAAATGTGTGTGTGTGTGCAGTGTACATGGCCCTGGCATAAGAAAAAACAGATAAAAATAGGACCTCAGTTCTCCAAACTTGCCTTATGATTGTGTTGTGTGTTGTTTTTTTTTTTTTTTTTAACAAGTGTTTAAACATTGTTTTTAACCACAGAAATCAGATACCAAGAAAACTTTCATCTTATTCCTGCAAAATCAAAATGGAGCTTCTAAGTCACAGCGCAGCGTGGGAACAGGGGCCTTTCATGCTCACTGGAGGAAGTTATTTCACAAAGTGAATTTCATCGGTATTTCTCCTACCGAGGTGCCCAGACCTACGTGACTAAGAGTTGCCCCTGTTTGTACACCTGCCCACTCCCTGCAGCCAGCCTCAGGAAAACCATGGGCACATGGAAACCGGGGGGGTTACGGGGCCCACACATGAGGCTTCGTGCCTGTATTTTGGGACGGAAGATGAGGGGACGTGGAAGGAAGCAGCTCCCGACGCGGCCACATTGTGTCCCACCACTCGGGACGTTGGAGTGAGCTGGGCCACTCCTCTGACTGTGTCCTGACGTGGTGCTGCAACATCATTTCTAGAGCTGGTGCTGCACACGTAGAATAAATCAGGTCATGTCACACAGGAGCAGATCTCAGCTGCTTCGTTATTGAGTGCTCCCCACTTAGATTTAGGGCCAGACTAGGTTTGAAGCGTACCAAAACCCCAGTAATTATTTTCTTCAGATTTTTGTCACTACTTGGTAGGAATCTCGGTACAGATTTTGCTTTCCCTACAGCCCTCATCATCTTGAGTTAAAGTCTCTCAAACGTGGTCCTCCTCGCATAGCTGCTGTTATTGAACGGAGAGGTGGATGTTAAAATCAGATGTTCTCCTAATTTCTGCTCTACCACCAGGTGACTAGCGGTGGCCTGAGATCCAGGGGCCGAGCTGTGGAAAATCCCTGCCTCTTGCACTGAAACCAAAAGCACCTGGATTTGAGATTTTTGTGTCTAAACCAAACGCTTCCTGAAAATGTTTTGCACGAGAAGACAAGAAAGGGTAACCGAAGTCGTCGGGGAAAGGAAAGAGGGAGAGGTGATGATACAATGGAAAGAGGAGGCGCAAACTTCCTGCCCTCTCCCCGCGAAGGGGCTGTTACCTCATTTGTTATGCTGCCTTGTCTTCAGAAAGTCCAGCTCCAAATCATCTCTCAACTCTGGGAAACCCCACCACCAGGTGTAAACAACAGCCCCGGTGCCCCCGAGCCTGGTTTTGCACCCAAAGGTGAAGCTCTAGAGCAAGCCTGGTGCCCGCTCTCCCAGCTCCTGCTTAGGGTGGCTCTGATGGCTCCTTGCAAGCTTTCCTCACCCATTGCCCATCGCAGCCACCGCCATGGTTGGGCTCATGGCTGATGGCCTGAAGGACCTGACCCTGGAGGGGCTGTGGGATGGTTTTTCTGCTGGGCCGGGATGAAACGTCCGTGCAAAGGCTTCCAGGAGGGAGAGGGGGCTGCAAGGAGCCTCTAAGGGAGGGCAGAGAGCGATGTCCTCTGTGAGGATGATGTGAGAGAGAGCCACGGTGACTTGGAGGCACATGTCTACCCCAAAATCCCCAACAGCTGGTTCTGGGAATGGTGGCACTGACCATTGGTGGCAAGAAGTGTGGCAGGGACCCGTCTGGGGTTGCGTCGTGGTTGACATCCATGATGCATATGTCAGGAAAGGGAACTTTCGGGCTGAGTGTTTGCGCAGGTCTCCCCTGGGAGGTGTCCCCCATAACCCGGACGGGTGTCCGGCAGCAGGGACACCCCGGGAGAGCAACTCCCACTCGCCCTGGGACAGGTACCCGGGCTGTGGCACCCTTGGCTTCCTCCCTGCCGGGCCCAGGGCAAAGCGGCTTTGGGCAAACACCGACCGGGCAGAAGAAAACCTGGACCCAGCTTTGAAGCTGAACCTCACACCCCAAACCCCGCACCACGTTTCATCCGACCGCTGGGCTCAGCAAAGGGCAATATCCCTTAGAGGAGACGGCGGCCAGCTGGGGTGGGCAGGGCTTCTCTACGCTGCCTAGTGGTGGTGGCAGCGGCGGTGGTGGTCCCTTTCCAGCTCACCCGGGGTTGCAGATGCAGGGAGCGGGGTCCCACCAACTGGGAAGGGGGTGTCACCCCCCATCCCCTCACCCCCACCCAAAAGGGCCAGTTGCCTGCGGTGGGGCGCAGCGCGGCTGGGCTTGGTGGGGCTGCCGGGGCCCTGCAGACGGGTGGAGCTGGGTTGCAGTCCTGTAGCGCGGCACCTGCTGCACGCAGGGCAGGAGCATGTTTTTGCACAAAAGAAGAAGCCACTTCCTTTCTTCTGCATTGCAAGAAGAAAAATAAAAGCAGGCAGCCGGCATTGTTTTCCCTCCTCCTCATTCCCAAGTCCCCGGACGAGGCCGTCACCTGGACCTTTGGGCTCATCCACCGTTTTTTGAGGCTGGTGATGCCGCTTGGGGCATCTCCCTCCTCCGGCTCCCCAGGACCCGCTCTGTGCCTGTCCCGCAGCAAGGACCTCACCCTCCGCTCAGGGGCTGAGCCCCCCCAGGTCCCCCTTTGTCCAGGCCCCCCTTTGTCACAGCAATGCCTTCTGGCTCCCAGGGGCTCCCACAAGAAGCCCCCCCGCCCCGTGTCCATGGCAGGGTGGGTGCTGCTGGGTTATCCGCACGTAATTCCCCTTCTGGGATCTGCAGCTCCGTTTTTAGCGCCTGCGTGAGCGCAGAGCCGGAGGGACGAGAGGGCTCGTACTGGGGTGGGGGGGTGTTTGACCACATGGAGAAAGTCCCAGGCGTGAATTTGCATCACAAAAATGCCCCGTCCGTCATCGCTGAGGGACGGTGACGGGGACCGGCCCGAGGTGTTGCGGGCACCTGGCTGTAAGGTGATGGTGTTTTGCCCGGCTTCATCCCAGATTTATTTCCTTGATGGTGTTAATAAACTGTCATGTGAGAGAGCGTCACAAGGGTGGGCAGGAGCCTTTCGTGGGCAAAGCGTCAGCTCTTCCGCCGTCAGTGCCACAGTGGCCCCTGACTTCAGGGGACCAGGATTTATTTCAGCCGCCGCTGTGTTTCCTGCGATGCATCAGGTGGACGAAAGGATAGTCCTGGATCCGCTCCCCTGCTTGTGGGCCCAGGATTTCTGCTGGGATCACGCTTCTTTAATGATACATCCATCGGGTGTTTTCATCATCACGACGAAGCAGTTCAAGAAACATTCGAGCCCCGCACAAGTCTGATGAGCTTAACTCTTGACAAATGTGCACACAGAAAATCCCCGTTTTACTAAGGAATACTTTTAATATTTACTCAGCAGTTATTCTCTTATTAGCAGACCTTTCCCTTTGTGCAGTATAAACCCCTGAGCAACAAAAGTATCTCCATTAACAGATGGTTGTTAGCAAATTTTCACTATTATTCTTGCTAAGTACCTTCACCTTGTAGTAATTCATGGCAGTATCATTCAGCGTGTAATTTCTATACAAATGACTCACCGTACACGACTACACAGATTAGTATTGAGTTTAATGCCGCTATGTTGTAAAACATTATAAAGATTATGCAATTAAAGAATTGGCTGAGCTTTACTGGCTGAGAGAGAAATTTAAGTTTAGTTAGCTGTACTCTTAACCTTGACATTTTTCAGCCTCAGCATTTTTCAGCAGCACCCTGAATGTCTCGTGATGGGAATTTCCTAGTTTACTAGGAGTTTTTGGGAGGGGGGGGAAAAAAAGAAAACAAGCAAGATCATCACCACCAACAACAAAAAACCCCCTAAAACCACAAAGAACAGCATAAAATCCTCTTGGGAATTGAAAGTCCCAGTGGTCTCCAGTAAGTAGCTGCCGTTGGGGAAGGCCATCCTGCTGGCCACAGGGCAGGCTGCGCTTCTGCAAACATTTTGGGAAGTGTCGGAGGAGGAAAGTGCTCCGTCCCCACTGCAAGGACGCGCTGGCTGCCCACACCCCTCGCCCCATCTCCGGCAGCACCGTGGTGGCTCCCTGGCCACGCCACTGCCCTGCCGGCCACCCGCACACGGCGACGTGGGGTAAATCAGAGCCCTCCACTGCCCTGCAGGGATGAAGCCTGTGCAGAGACCTATGGCTGAGTTGAGGGGCTTTGCCCCACGTTCACCACACAGTATATCATCTTAATAATGAAAATATTTTTCCATTAAGGGCAGTCAGTCTCATTCCACTCAGGTTAGCCTCTGGCTCAGGGAGCTGTGCCCGGTGGTCTCCCCGTGTGTGTGCGAAAGGCAAATCTGGGCTTCACCGCAGCTTGGGGAGCCGGGCACAGCGCGGCTTGCGATGGCCACGGGCACAATAACCTCCACGGGGGGATTAGCCCCAACTTTATCCAAAAAGATGCCACATTCCCATCGTGCTGCCAGTGGCCATATGTACGTGCCGAGAGATGAACCCTCCGGACCGCACGTGAACCCCAGCTGAGGCTTTTTTTGTTGGGTTTGGTTGGTTTTTTTTTTTTTTTTCTTCATTGTTCGGTTGCATTTTGCATCCTTGCAGAAATTTTCGGAGTAAAACCCAAAGTCGGCTCAGATGTCGGGAGCGATTGCCGCGCAGGTACAGTCATTTATCTTCCCCAGCACAGCCGCTACTGAGAATAACCCCCCGCGCTGCAGCCAAATGCCTCTCACACACCGAGAAAAAAAAAACCCAAAAGAAAAAAGAAAAAAAAAACCCAAAAGAAAAAAGAAAAAAAAAACCCAAAAGAAAAAAGAAAAAAAAAACCCAAAAGAAAAAAGAAAAAAAAAACCCAAAAGAAAAAAGAAAAAAAAAACCCAAAAGAAAAAAGAAAAAAAAAACCCAAAAGAAAAAAGAAAAAAAAAAAAAAAGAAAGAAAAACTAACCCCAGACCTCACGGTGCTTTTATAACGTGAGCGAATCCCCTGAGGCGCTCAGACGGACGGGCAGCCCCAGCGCCGGGTGCGGGCACGGGGGGAGGCTCCGCGCCCGTCCCCCCCCCGCGTCCCCAGCATCGGGCGGGAGGAGGAGGAGGAGGAGGAGGAGGCGGCGGCGGCGACACCACCACCACCACCACCGCTCCCAGGTTGGAGCCCCTGATTTCTCTTTCGCGCCTCTTCGTGCGAGCACCGCAGCCCCTCG